>JAWWLV010000021.1:20415016-20469740 GCA_035041135.1 Platyrinchus mystaceus | reverse complement strand
GGCCGGCCCCCAGCCCGGGGCGGGGGGGGCCCGGCCCCGCTCCGCGCCCTGCCCGCGCAGCGCCGTGCCGGGCAGGGCAGGGGGCGCGGGGCCGGCCGGCGGCTCCGCACCGCTCCGCAGCGGCGGGACCTCCGCGGGGCCACCTGCCCCCGCACCCCGGGCGGGATCCGCGCCTCCCCGAGCAGGGCCGGGCCGGGATGGGACGACCCCCGCCGCCGCCGAAGTTTCCCCGGGAGCAACCGGGAAAGTTGTGGCCGGCAGCGAGCGCAACTTTGCGCGCTGGCCCCGCAGCCGCCGCCCGCAGCATCCCCGCAGCATCCCCGCGGCGCGGCCCGGCCCCGTTCAAACTTGGCGGCCGCCGCTCCGAGCGGGCCGGCGGATCAATGCGGCCGCGGCCAGCCGCGCTGGGAGCCGGGCTACAGGTTTCACCAGCCATCGCTGGCAACAGCTTTGTCATTTTCTAAAAATAAGAAGCTAAAAGTTATTGTAGAAGAAGGGGCTTTTTTTGTCCCCCGCACAATGTGCCTTTTGTGAGTTTAATGCCATTCTGGGGCTCTCTATAGCCCCGGACAATGGGGAACTCCAGGAGGCGGCTGTGCCTCTGCCTTTTTTCTTTCTTGCTTTCTCTTTTCTCCCCCCACCCCCTCCTCTTTTTTCCCCTTTTTTCTTTTTTTCCTTTTTTCCTTTTTTTTTTTTTTTTTTTTTTAAGGAAAGGATGCAACATTCCTCCAGTCCCACCAGAACCTCTGCTTTGATTAAATAAATATTTCTCTAGCCTTACGGTAATGCTTTTCACTTTCTGTTTGGGTCCATCTGCGATTATTATTTAAAATTTTTATTTCCAGCAGCTTTTCCCTCCCCATTCCAGCCCTAGCGAAAAATGTAGATGATTGCTGGGAACATGGGATTTGAATTTTAGGAGGAGGTGTGAACCAGTAATAAGCCTCTATCCAGGCTTCAGGAATATGTTTTTTTCATCTTTCTGTAAGAGGCTATTTTATTACTAGCAGAAATGCGGCTGAATTAAATCATCTATCTTGAAAATCTAAAGAAGCTTTTTCTTTTTTTTTTTTTTTTATTTTTAATTTTTTTCTTTATTTTCATAATAGCACAAATAATTCCCGGTTTGTTTCATAGCTCTGAACAAGGAATGTGGTTGCGGTCAGTTTTTCCATTTGGGAGAACCTTAATGTAGATGTATTTTATACTGCAAGGTAATAAACTGCATGTTTGTTAGTAAGTATTTTAATGAAATGTCTTGAGCTATCCCTATTTCTTAATGTGGGAGTTGTCATTTGGAATTTTGACAAGTCCCTTTAAGTGGGATGGGGGTGAAGGAAGAGGATGGGTGATTAGAAATTTGACTGTACTGTTGATGCATTGAGGAAAGTGTCTTGCATTTGAGAGATAGTTATAGGTTTTAAGACTTAGGGTTTGATAGGTGCCACAGTTTTGTGGATGTTGTACCTGCAGCCCTGGTGTGCCTGGTGATCCCGGTGTGTTGTGTGTGAGTCCTGGTGGTTGGATTGACTCCAGTACGAGACCAGTTTGCCTTTAAAAGCTGCCCTTAAAAATCTGTCAGTCCCTGCTCAATATATGTCTGTCTGGCTTTATGGAAGAATAATTGTTAATGTACTTGCCCTTAAAAAAAACCCTCAAAAACCCCAAAAAACCCCAAAAACAAAAAACCCCTAAAACTAAACCCTAACAAAAACAATGCCAAGCAAAAAAAAAAAAAAAAAAAAAAAAAAACACACCAAAAAAACCCAAAACCAAAAACCAACCAACCCCCAAACCACGGAGCCCTGGGGGAAGTGGAATTTTTCAGGGCTGCTCAGTGTGCTGTCTGGGAAGGTGCGTGTAATTTGTAACTGTTTGCTGAACATGAACCAAACGTGGGTTGAGGATGAAGTTGAGGCGAGAATAAAGTAATCCTTGTCTTTAGCACTTGGGATAACTTAGAAGTGCCTTTTCTCCAGAGGCTGTGGATCCAGTGGCCCGGGCTTCGAGTGGGTGCTGCCTGCGGCCACATTTTTTGCAGAGCAAAGCAAAAAGAAACGTGTGGGGAAGTTGGGGAGCAAAGGAGCAACTGTGGATGCTCCAGAAATAGGCACCTCCGCAGGGACGTGAGCGGGCGCGGGCTGGAGCCATGGATGTTTTCTCTGTGCTTCCATCGTGAATTCTCGCTGTGTGCTGCTGTCCTCTAATTTCCCATGACAACATATGGATCCCATAAAGGCAAACATGCCGGAGTGCATCTGTCTGGGTAGTTAACACAAACCAAACATCCCCCTGCTCGGCGATCCCGCTGCTCCTCTGGCCGCGCTGCGCGGAGCCCTCCTGCGACAGCCCCTCGCTGCTCCGGCATTCCCCGTCACGCTCCCGGGGTGAGCCCGACTGCCCCGGGAGGGAGGAGGGCAGCAGGCGCCAGCTCAGGGGAGCGGAGGGGTTAAGCGGGGAGAGGGGCGCGCGCCCTGTGGCCCCCCACCCTCCTGGGACCTGGTCCAGCCTGAGCAGGCTCTGCCCTGGGGTCAAGTCCTAGGACATCTTCCCTCCACTCCTAGCAAGGCAGGAGCTGAAGCTGGGAAGGGAAACAGCCAGATGAGCGGATGGCAGAGATTTGCCCCTCGTCCTGGACGCAGCTGTCCGGGGGCTGGGGAATGGGAGAGTTCCCAGTTTTCCAAGGTGCAAAAAGAGGTGGTGAGGGGAGGCTGTGTGTGAAAAGAAGGGAAGGAGCAAGTGACGGCCGCAGGACCAGCGGATAAACCACTACGCAAACACCGAAATGCAGCCAAGGAATTAAGGGATAATTCGTACAGAAATTGTTAGGTATGATTACATGTATGTGCATGCGTGTGTCCTCTAGAAAATTTCCTTTCCATAAGATTTCTTTGTTCTAGGCAAAAAGACAATCTGGTTGCTAAAATATAAGAAGGGGCTTCCCTTGCTTTAATTAGAAATCTTGATACAGCCTCATCTGCAATAGTGCGGGTGCCTCTTGTTTCTATACATGTATCTCTGCACACGCATAGATGGGATTTTGGGTTCAAATAGCTTTTAATGTGCTTAGCAGAAAGAAGCTCTCAGTATCAGATCTGCAGGGAAAGTAAGACTGATTTTTCCCATAGGAAACTTGTTAAAGACACAGTTGAATTATTAGATCAACCCGTTTTTTTGTCTCACGGTATGTCTGATGTATTTGTGCATAGAATTGTATAGTTTCATTTCTGTTATTTTGAACAGATGGAACGAATAGTGGTGCTTTAAAGTTATTATTTGTAGAAATGTATACAAATTAAGAGGAACAACTTTGAAGCAAAATGTTTCTCCAAGGCAGTGCGTATGGCTTTCTGGACAGGACTCTCTCGGCAAAGATGGTTGTTATCTCTGACATGTAAAACAGGGGTGAGCAGCTCCAGTTTCCTGGGTTCTCCCCTGGAGACACGACCTGGCTGCCAGGGGCTCGGGAGCAGCTCCCTGAAGCTGAGGTGGGTCAGATTTGCATGGGGCCGTGGTGACAGCACTTGACTCGGGTGAATTTTTAGGGAGCCACAAGCATATTCTGTTGCTCGCCGCCTGGCACGGGGGACTGGGCCAAGACTCTGCGATGCCGGAGGCCAATCGTGCACAAGGGGCTGATGTATGGGGATAGTAAAAAAAAAAAAAAAAAAAAAAAAAAAATGTCCAGGCTATCTTTTTAAATTCCGGCTTTAAAAATTATTGGTGGGAGAGGGGAGATCTAGCTTAGAAAAAAATCTCCATAATATCATCCACTTCCACAGCTCTGTGCTTCTTGGAAATGTGTCTGAAGAATCAGAACAAAGCATGGAAGGCCAGAGTTCTTGAAGGAGCTCCAAATGATAAAGTCTGCCATTCATTTTAAACACAGCGTGCATTGTGGAAACACAGGTCAATTTGAAGGCATTTGTCAGATTTCCAGTTCCCTCTGCTCCTTTGCAATGGAAATTTGCAATCAAATCCCTGTGCTGGAGTTGGGATGTCTGCCTTGATCAGTTTGTATGACTTTATGCCCAAAGCACTGGCCAGGTAAGCTAGCTTTTCCTTTGGAAAGTTTGTTTGTGTGGAGTTGAGCGGGAGAAGGGGGAAAGGCTGAGGGGAATCAAGCTGGAGCAGATGCGTTTATTCCAGGTTTGGAAAGGGGAAAGGGCAGGCGATCGGCGGTGACGGATTGCAAAGGGCTGGCTAAGCTGCAGGAGTGAGCTGATACCATTTAGAGACGCCCAGCAAGAGGCATGGAAAGGGATATTCCAAAGCAGCGCGGTCATTGTTGGGATGCAGAAATGCAGCAGGGCTGAAGAGCCACATTGCTGAGCAATTCCGGCCAGACAGCAGGAATTTCTTCTGAAGGCATGTTCCCCTTGGTTAAATGGTGGGGCTGCCACCCTTATTGCTGAGACGAGTGGGGATGCTGGAGGGGGGAGTGCATTTCTCTAGAAGAAATGCTGTAGGATTTGGGGAGGTTTGGGCTGGAGGGGATGTTCAAAGGAACGTTTGTTCTTTTGTCTTCGATTTATTTCTGGGGGTTTACCTGATTATTAAAAGACATCGTGCTCTAGGCAGTGGGATTGACGGGACCTCTGTGGGCTATTCCAGCTGTCCCCAAACCTCTGGCGAGGCTGCTGCAGCCAGGCTGAGTAAACACTCCTTAGTCAGCCAGCAGGCTCATAATGTGCATTTGCTTGTTTTGCAGGCCGTAACACAAGAGGAGTGGATGTGTTTGCCATGGAAATAAACACTTGGAATACATCTATATGTTTCTTGGCTTTCTGAGAGAAATGAAGAAAAAAGTCTTGGCATTTAATTAGGAGTCACTAACCTAATAAATATTGAACATCATTTCTTTGTGAGCTGCTCCCTGTGCTCGGAGTACTCTATGGATGTATTCCACAATTGCACTTGTTTAATGCCTGTATCACCTCATGCCTATTGTATTTATGTTGTCATCAATGTCAGATTTTAATTAAACAATTAAATCACTGTCACAGTAATTTCCCTAGAAAACTATTTTAAATGAAAAATCCCACAATAAATGTTTGGGAACCATCTTAAAGGGAAAAAAAGAGGGAAATAAGTTACAAAAGAAAATTACAGTTCCCACAGAATTAGAAAGGAAAAAGATGTTTTCAGCACTGAGAAGAATTCTGGATTACATTCTGATTCCACAGCATTCAAAGTGTCTCAGTAGGGAGACCGAGACAACCTGGCTTGTTGGGGGGCCAGTCTGGGTCTGTCAGGCAGAGCCAATGGTGCAGGGACCCCGGTCCAGGGCTGGCACATCCTGTGCTCACCCCCCACTGTGGGCCAGGAGCAGTGACAGCACAGCAAACCTCTCATCTCATCACAAACCAGGTACCAAGCGCTCCCCTCCAAATTATTTCAGAATTAAGCTGGAGCTTTGCAGGAAAGCCTGCATCAAATTATTCACTAAGTTAAGCACCAGCACCAGCTGTACTTACTATATAGTAACTACATTCTCCAACCCTGAGTTGTAACCAGTGAGCAATCGGATCTGACATGGCATCTTTGCTGCAGTTAATCAAACAGTTCATCGTTATCTCTTTGTAAATATCTGCTCTTATTCCTCTAAACCTGTACTTCTTCGCACGGAAAAATCACAAACACAAGACGCAAAATTCATCAGACAAGATATCTGCAGGAATCACGCTCTCAGCCACACGCCACGATATTACCTGTATTTAACATAAGCACATCTGACATTTGCGGCGACACGAGCTGTGCTTATTGAAACCGGGGGCCCGGCTGTGACTGCGGCGCGACGCACCCCACGGCCGCCCCCGGCCCTCCTGGCCAGCGCTGCAGCCGCTTTGATTTGTGCCCTGGGAGGGCTGTGGTGGGGGCTAGGGAGGCTCCACTGTCCCCCTGCCCACAGCAGCACCCAGCTGGGGCTGAGGGGTTGCCCCCACCCCAGCACCCAGCCCAGCAGGAATCCTAGGCACTGTTTCTTTTAGGTCCGTGCTGCATTTTTTATTGGAATGCAGCTTTGTAGATTGGGTTATGGCTGGGCTGCGTGTGGTTTCTATCAGCCCTGAAGTGTTTTACAGCTGGAGATGATTTGGGGGGGGGGGGGGCCCACAAGCAGCCTGTCCACAGCCAGGTCTGATGTTCGTCTGCTGCTGTCTCTCTAATTTTTTTCTATGTGCCTCCATCAAAAGGTGAGGTTAGCACTAGGGGGGTGATGACGACGACAACACCAGGCCCATCCCTCCCCCTCCTCATTTCAGTTCTGTTCTCCCAAAAGCAGTTTACCAGTAGACCCCTTTCGTCCTGTGGCCACAACAAGCTGAAGGTACCTGGTGCAGCTGTGCCCGAGCTGGGCAGCCTGAGGCCTGGGCACAGGCTGGCTGTAGGCAGCACCCTGGCAGGGACCCTCCACCTCAGCCAGCACCACTTGTGAGTCCGGGGCACAAAATCTATAACATAAATTCAGCCAGTGAACCCCAAAGCACACACTTCCATCAGGCCAGAGCCATGGCAGAGCCTCACCTGGACCTGTCCAGGGCCACCCGCACTGTGCCCAGAGGCCTTTGCCACCAGAAGGGACCTGGCTGAGCATATGCAGCCAGAAATACATATTTTTATACTCGAGGAAGGGGAAAATGGATGAGGTTGCACAGAACCCTCCTCCACGCAGGAGAGGCTGTGCTGGAGGAAAGTATTGCTCATAATGACACTTAAGCCCAGACACTTGAATGCTAAAGGTTAAACTTACATTCTTCAAGAAAGGGCTCCTTGCCAGCTTGAACTGTGTTGTGTGTTCACTATTGCCTCCTCCTCCTCTTCATCCACTCTCAATCCACTTTTGGTATTTGTTGAAATAACTAAGGTTCTGGGGTGGGTTTTTTTCCTCCCTTAATTTGTGTTCTCTGTGCCAGTTCTCAGCCCTATGTCTGTCACAGGGTTAAAAAAAAAAAAGCAGTCCAATGTCAGTATGAAAGTGAAGGTTTTTTTCTTAGCTGCATACTACTGTAGCTTCAATCCATCAAAGACCAGCCTCAGCACATGTTCCATCCTCCAATGACACTCAGTCCATAGAATGCCGTCCTCCACCTCCTGTCCTCAGCTGCAGAACCAGAATGTACATTTTGACAATATGACTAAAAATAGAACTGAAAAACAAATTGAAAGGCTGATATATATATATATATATATACAGTAACAACAGGGTGGAGTGATAATTTTGGAGGCAATCCTCACCAGTGCTGGAGATGAAACTGGTAGCAATGCTTCCAAATGCTCAAGTCAGGGAAGGAGAAACAGGAAATGCCCACCCAGGAGCAGCACTTTATGATGAATTTCAGCATAATATGAAGAAACAGACATGCAGTTTGAATGCTGCATTTAGATCTTAATGATCAAAGAGCACCTTCTCCATATACTTTCATGCTTCTCCCCAGAGATATTTCCCATTAAAAAAGAATGGAAATAACATTACATTGTGCACGCCTTCTAAAGCAGCCCCTTTACACAGGCTCATGCAGGCTTTTCGTGGAAATCAGTCTTAGGTGAAAGCACAGAACATGGATCCCTACATCTCAGCAGCAGCAGGTAGAGGAGACCCAGACAGGAAGGCTGGATCAAAGGCTTTGAGGAGGAGCATGGAAAAGAGCCAGAATGAGCTTCAGAAGTCAAACGCAATTTTTATTTGGGTTCAGAGATGATAAAAGGCCAGTGATGTTCATTTTCCTACTTCCTGCAGCAAGGGACCGGGGGGCTGCAGCGCTCCGCATCCTTTTCAACAGCAGCTTGCTGCAGTGTATTTCTTGGCACAGCCCTAATTGTATCTCCTGGTCCCAGTGGAAGCTCACACTTTTTAATATGTCTTATTGCTTCTGCAACTGCTGCCACCAGTCAGCAATCACAAACAGGAAGCTGTGAGTCAGCAGAGCCATAACCTGTGGGCTGACAGTGGCCAGAGGAGAGGGACGATCCTGGAAAACACCAAGAAGGGCCGAGCTGGCCAGGCCCTGCTGTAGGAATGGTGCCCAGCCTGGCCCAGCAATGTGTCTGGAGCCTTGGTTCCTAATTCAGCCCATCAGCTTACACCAAAACCTGGGATAAAGGCCCAGGTGTCACTCTGGGCCTGAGCGCCGTCAGAGAGGTCTCCAAAAGCTGGTCCCCAAAGCTCAGGGCTGTCATGGCAGGGCAAGAGCAGACTGGGACACTGGTACTGGCCCTGGGTTCAGTTGCTCATCCATGCTCCAAAAAGCAAGTTTTTACCCCAGTAGGGAGAGGCATGGCAGAGGAGGCAGCAGTGACCCCTTGGCCGGGAGACGCCAGCAGCACCCAGAGCTTGGCTACACCACGGCTCATGTAGCGCAGGGAGCGGATGATCTATTCCCAGCCTGGTTTTGTCTGTTTTCTAACTGTATTTAGCTGTGAGTTTACTCCAGACTGAGCCTGCGTAAGTGTGCATGTAAGGGTTGAGGATTGGCTGCGGCAGGCAGAGGGTTTGCTGAAAGGCTTGTTAAGGAAGCACTACTGACCATGCAATCCAATTACATAATGCTTCAAAAAATAACCGAGCTGGGAGTCGGGTCTGGGCAGCGCGTTTCAGCAGCAGAAAGAGGTATCAAATGTCCATCTTCCAACCCAAAGGCTAACAGTGTATTTGTGCCACAATCTGACACTGCACCTCGGCCGTAAACTGCTCTAAAGAGGAAACTTGCTTCCAGGGGAAATGTCTGCTGTTCCCTTTCAAGGCAGTGCTGCACCCTGCAGACCAACGTTATTTGAGTCCTTGTAAAATTACCACTAATCTCTGCACTCAGGATGCCTCGCGTTTTATGGGCACTCATATGACGGCAGCTTTGTTTTCTGGGGGGAAAGTGAAGTGCTGAGCAGGGAGAAGCAGGCACCTGGCCATCAGCAATGCCTCTCAGGGGGGTTTCCTCAGCTCCTTTCAGTTGCTCTTGGCTGCTCCAGACAGGACAGACATAGAGATGATGCATAGTATACAGGACAATGTCTGAAAAAAATACCCTGTCCTGCCTGGGAAAGATCCAGATGCAGTCCCGTTCCTGAACAGAGCTTACATAGAGATGCGCATCCTTTCTGTCGAGATGGATGCTGAGAGAGGGGACTGAAGGGCCAAGCTCCAGGGTGGCTCTATCCACACGTTGTTTGGGATGACTGGGGGTTTAGAAACCTCATCTCCAAGCACCACTGGTAGGTTTTATAGGAGTTACTAATTTAACTGCTGGGCTGCTCCGACGGTGTCACAGGGAAGGCGCACTTCTGGTGAATGAGAGAACAGCAGACTACGGATATTCTTTCCCTCTGCCGAGCTCCGTGTACCTGAGCTGTGGGGCTCAGCTGCTGCGGATGCTGCATGAGCTCCTGTGCCGGCCACCAGCGCCCGGCTCCGGCCTTGTCCCAGCCTGGGGAGCGGTGAGCTCCCTTGACCGGCGAGCACCCCCTGTTCCCCGGGGCTCTGCCGGGCGCTGCCCACGCCGGGAGCCCCCGGTGACACGGGCGAGCCCCGGCCCTGCGCCACCGCCGGGGCAGCGGCGCGGCGGCCGCGGGCGCGAAGGGGTTACGGGCGGCTCGTCCGGCCCGGCCCGCCCCGCCGCCTTCCCCGGCTGTTCCCGGCTGTTTACCTGGAACGCCCGGCCGGAGGCAGCGCTGACATCACCGCCGCGCCCCCTCCCTCCCTCGCTCCCTCCCGCCGCCGGCCGAGCCTCGCCCGCCGCGGGGCCGCAGCTCCCGGGGCAGCGCACAGACCTGTCCGCCTGGCCCGGGCCCGCCGAGCGGATGGTGGCCCCGTCACGAGGGTGGTGGCCTTGCCATGGGGATGGTGGCCCTGCCATGGGGATGGTGGCCCCGTCGCGGGAATGCTGGCCCCACCGTGCAGATGGTGGCCCCACACCGTGACGACTCTGCCCATTTCACCCCGTGCCCACGCTGGGTGCAGCACACGCCTACGGTGCCCAGGCTCAGCCCCGCGACTCTCCTGCCCTCCTCGCCCGGCAGCCCCTGCCCCTGCCATCCGCAGCTCGGCCCCTCACCACGGCCCTGGGCACACACGGTGCCACGGCGCTGCCTGCACACCCACCTGGCTCCTGCGTCGCAGACCGATGCTCTGGGGCCACCATGCTGCCCGCTCCTCACTGCCTGCACCCTCCTCCCCAGGGCTGCTCTTGGGCGCTGGCGGTGCTCGAGCCCGGCTGGTCACATCGGGCTTTCTGGCAGGCCCGGGTGGCCCGTGGCCCCGGGCACACGGTGGCCACAGCCAGCGGCGCAGGTGCTCACCCCTCCGGGGGTTGCTCACCCCAGCCGCCCACGGCAGAGCTGCTCTGTTGACGCTTTCTTCATCCATTTGGGCACGGAGCCAAAGTATGCAGCTTAAAGGAAATGTTTAATAAAGACACAGGAGCCCCAAACTGTTTATTTTTCCTTGCAGAAAGGTGGAGAGACGATGTCCCTGGAAATGCTGCCGGGCCAGGCGCAGGCCGGGGCCGGAGGCCGAGGCTGACGCAGCCTCTCACCTCTCCCTCCCCTGACAGCCCCGGCCGCGGGGTCATAAACCGTGGGGGGAAAAGGCAGCCTATTAGTAACTCTATTAAGTCTCCATTAGTTAGGTGTGAACTCATTACTCTAATATACCTGGAGGTGGGATCCCACTTGCAGGACATTAGCACTGCAATAAGCACGTTTACCACCCCAGCCGGATGGAGCAAGGGAGAGGACAGAGCAAGGGAGAGGAGCCCCACAACACCTGGAGCAGGTCCATCCCTGCTGCAGCACCACCACAGAGAGCCCCTTCTTACCCTGCTCACTCCGGGGTGGCCGCACTCCTCCCACACAGGGTCCCTGTCCCCCATGGGGGTGGCCCCTGTGACCAGTTCCCCAAATCCACCCTAGACCACCCGTTCCTGCAGTAGCAACAGGGGAGTCACAGCAAAACATGGTCCTCATCTGCTCACCCAAGAGTGGCTGTGCCATGGGGAGCTGCTCTCCCACCTTGTAGAACCAGAGTCATTCAGTTTGGAAAAGCCCTCTAAGATCGAGTTCAGCCATTCCCTCAGAACTGCCAAAGCCACCACTAACCCATGTCCTCAAGTGCCAAATCCACACGTCTGTTAAATCCTGCCAGGGCTGGTGACTTCACCACTGCCCTGGGCAGCCTGTGCCAGTGTCTGACCACCCATTCAATGAAAAGGTTTTTCCTAATCACTGAATCGTAGAATATCCTGAGTTGGAAGGGACCCACATGGAATATCAAGTCCAACTCCTGACCCTGCACAGGACAATCCCAAGAATCCCACCATATGCCTGAGAGCTTTGTCCAACACTTCCTGAATGTCCAATCTCAACGTCCCTTTGCCTGACCCGGCCTTTTCGATGTGTTGGTGCTTTGTGACAGCAACTGCTCCGCTGTCTGCAGAGCTGAGCACGCTGTGAGGGACTCATGGTGAACTAAATAATGAGCTTATAGGAAATCAATTAATTAATAATAGATAGGATGCAGGAGCAGGACTTAACTGGGTTTGCTGAGTTAGCACAATTAAAAATATGATTGTACGGAGAAACCTGTAGATGTAGAAATTTTTTTCCATCTCTTCAGTCAGCTTTAACATGCCAGCGTGAGCTGCCCAAGCCCTCCCCGCACTCTGCCAAAGCCCCTCACAGACAGGTACCGTTTGCCCTGCAGAACACCGTTCCCTCTCCATCCTTATTCACACATCAAGGCTGCACAAAAGCACAGCCCATGCAGAACTCTTCCCAAAACTAATTTTTAAGCCCATTTATTCCTAAATAGGGCTAAACTGTACACGATCCCTGAAAAAAAGCTGTTCAAGAGCACACTATTAGGATTTCAAAAATTATTTCAGGAGGAAGCATGATCTTGTTTCTAAGATCCTTGGCCAAAAAGAGTATAAAATTAATGGTATTAAGTGCCTAAAAATACTCTTGAGGATCTGGGAGTTGGAACAGGGGCCTGGATTCTGTTCCTAGCTCTGCCATAGACTCTCTGTCTGTGCCGAAGGACCAGCCCAAGCGGGACATGGGGTACACTGGAAGTGCCCAGAAATGGACTTCAGAGCTCACTCCCCCCACTTTTTGCCCTATTTTCCCAGCCTGTACAATGGGTTCAATACTGACTCGCTGTGATGGAGCAGAGCACATGAGATTGGATGCTGGTGTAATTCCTCCTGGTGAGTTGCCAGAACACCATGAAACCATGTCCTTTCACAGTGCCCCACTGATCACCGTCACCTGCCCTTCTCTTCCTTCCCTATTTCTCTGGAATTAACTCTCACAGTTCAAAACATCAGCAGGTCCAAACAATTATGATTAAAAAAGAAATTACCTGCTAAAAAAGTGCTTTCTCCCTCCCAGCAAATGCAACACCTCCTTGTGCTGTCCTCCTGGTCAGTGGCAACTTATCTACTGTAAGGATGTTAAAGTCCAGTGTCCTGCAAAATTCAGTATTGAATGTGTTTATGCCTCTGAGCCGGAGAGACAGGCATCCTTAAAATGCAACACTTGCTTTTAACCCTGGAAAATCCTGAAATATTCACCAATATTAAATCTAGGGAAATGATTTTGTCATGTAAAAGTGATTTTATGAGTTTTTCTCACTCTGTTTTTACTGTTACCCTGTTAACTAAGGTACCTGTTTCTACATGAAATCTCATACAAAACTGGATTAAAATAACTGTGCGAGTGCCTAAAATGCGAACATATTGCTAGTGGCAGGATGCCCAATGACAAAACAAGGGTCCATCAGCAAAGCCTGAGCTGAACTCACTGGTGGCATCTCTCATTACAAAAAAAAGGACATCCCAATGCTCTTTTGACAAGATCTCAAATCCCTGTAATTCCCTGTGCGTCTCAGCTATGAAACCACTTTTGGCATAGTAAATTTAACCGTTAACAGAAGATTCAAAATAGTTCACTTCAGTGATAAATGGGAAAGTTTATGCCCCATAGTTGCTTTCACACCAGCATGGGGTACTGCGATGGGACAGAATCCTGCAGAATGTGTTCTGTATGGATCCCAGACCCTGCCAGGCTTTGCCATCAGTAAAAGTATTCCAAGAGAAATGAAAATTCAGGCAGGAAAAACCTCTGCTCACCCACAAAAGGGAGAGAAAGAGACTGGTGTTTCTATGGGTGACTCTGTCTGATGAAATCAGGTATTTAAATGACTTCTGTTTACAGAGGATTTTGAGAAATAATGCTAATTTGCAGAATTGGCATCTGGGGTATGAGTATAGGTACCCTGGGAGAGCACTTATGGAGCCTTTGTGAAGCTAAGTAATAAACGCTTTGTCTTCACCACACTATTTATGGGTTGCTTGGGGGCATCCTGCTCTCCTCCTGCCCCTACCTGGGCATAAAATTATTGCCCAACTAGGTTTTAATCAGAGCAACAGTAAATTTGAATGACCACACATGCACAGCCATTCCTGCTCCCCGATCTCCAGCATTAATTATAAAGTGGGAGTGTTTACACAGTACATACCACTTTCCTGACTTCTTTCTTGTTTATGTCTAAACCTTTATGGACATAAAACTTTGGAATTTGCTTTTGGAATAAAACTGCAATTGAAGTGGCAATAACTGTGCTGGAAAACAACTCTTCTCTTGCTGCCCTGGTTCCGTGGTCACGGCAGGTTTGCACTGGACCTCTCCCATTGGAGCGTGTTGGTTCAGGTCATCTCCTTGCTGTCCCGGCTGGATGGCTCCTTAGAAACTCCAGCTTGAGATGGCTCAGAGCAAACACTCTGGCTTTCCCTCCTGAGTCCTTTCCTTTGCTCTCCCCATGTCTGGGCCCACAGCATGCATCCCCACACCCCCGATCAGGGGCTCGTGGTGCTCCCCCCATGCCAGGCTGGGGTCGGGTCCTCACTCCTTCCCTCCCAGTGTACCTGGCAGCCTCTTTGCTCCTCAGAACACCCCCTCACTCAAATTTCCACTGAAAGGGAAACTTTTCTTCCACAATAAGTTATTACAAACCCAAGAGACATCCATTGGATGCCATACACATGCAAGGATAGCAATAGTAAAGTTACTCATGCTCCACAAGCACTAAATTATTCCTTGTCACACTGGCCTGGCTGCTTGTTTCGTTAGGTTGTCACACAGTAAATTAATATGTTGGCTGTTTGGGGCTGAGAACTCTTTTTTCTATTTGTTCAGTAAAACAGATACTGTACACCCTGGGCACCATATAAAAATAATAAATTACCATAGCACACAGGCAAGGTATTACTCGTGTCTCTCTTTGCCTTCACTTTATCCCCTCCATCCTCTGCCTTTCCCCTGATCAATTCATCTTCCATTTGCTTTCTATTTCTGTCTGTAGGTTTCACTCTAATATGTATTGCTCCAATATTCCAACCATGCCACCTGCTCCAGAAGTACAAGTACAGAGGTTCTACTGACACAGAGAAAAGCTCAAGGGGAGGAGAAGAAATAATGTATATACTGCAAACTGTAAGAGTATCAGGAAAAAGGAATTGAGCCTCTATCTGGTGCTGACTCTTACTCTTAGATGCCTCCTGATTCCTGCCAAACTCTTTCTTTACTCTTCACATCCAACACAGAAACGTGGAGACTTGGTAGCTAGAGGAATCAAATGGTCTTCTCTGTGTAGGCAGGTTGGGAAGTGTCTGACCCAGTCTCCCTGGCAGGTTAAAATGCCTTTTAATTCTGGTGGGCTATGTCGGGATGGGAATGAATAAACTCTCTTTTCATTTCAGTGTCCAGCTCATGGAAGCTGCACAGGCTGGATATTAAGTCTGTCCAAATTCCTTTCCTCCTTGGCAAAGTTATCCTACCTACAAAAAGAAGAATTAAAAATACATCTGTGTTTGGCCCTTTACAACTTTGGTTCTTGCCCCTTGTTTGTACTTTCCAGGGCATGGTTCTGACCTGGGTTTTAGGACACAGCCCCCCAAGAGCATCCTTGCAGTCATGGGGAGTAATCACTTATGGCAATACTTAGTGCATCATGTTTCCAAAGCATCATGTCATCTTAACTAATAAAAAAATCAACAGAATTTACTGTTTGTTCTTTAAAAAAAATAAATAAGCAAAGAAGCAAAATTTAAATATTTATTGAAAAGCTAAATATTGTAGCCTTGTGCAGTTATTGGCAGGAGATGCTGTGCAAATAAAACCACGGCCGGCTGTTGCTTCCCACATCCCTGAGCGCTGGCTGGCGGCCGCCACTCTGCCGGAGCCTCCCTTCACTGCTGCCAGGACCACGGACCCTCCCCAGAGAAGCACCTCTGGCACTTCCATGGCTCAGGTATGTGTTGGGGCCTCACCCATCTCCCTTCTCCTCCCATGGGAGGGTCTGGGGTGTAAGCAGGACACAACTCTCCTGAGAAGTTACAGACATCGCTGCAGTGCTCTGGCAGGTAACTGGCCCCAAGGGCTGGGGAGGAAGCCAGGTGCGTTCTCCTGGTGTGTCCATGTGCTTTGTGCAGCAGGAAGTGCCGGGACCGTCGGAGCTGAGTGTGTGGCCGAGCCCTGGGCCCTGCTCAGGGTTTCTGAGCTCCGCAGGTGAGCTGGGCTGACCGGGAGGGGAAGGTCGCCTGCTGCTGGTGTCCTGCTCCCACCCCTCCTATCCCACGTGGCCATGCATTAGTGATGGGCAGTGCTTGCAGATGGCAAAGTTCAAGCCGGGCTAATTAAACATACCAAGCTAATAACCTTCCATTTTGGGACTGGTATAATTCATAATTTAATGTATTGCTGCTGAGACATTAACCTTTCAACAACTGGCACAGTGCCCACAGCAGCCTGAGTGCTGACCATCTTTCAGGAAAATGAGTATTATTGTTAAAACAGGTATAAATCATTCATGGCTTCAGCTTTTGTGTCAAACTGCACATGAAAATAAGTAGTAGGCTGGGTAATTTATTTACCTTTTGGTGGTTATTCTTGTGATTTCATGATCATATTCTGTGATTCATAAACACTGGCCAATTGCCATTCTGTTCTCATTTTACCTTTTCAATATTGCAGTGGTTATTCTGATTTCCATCTTTAAGGAGTTCAAGACTGGTGCAGAGTTGCTTGATCCAGGCACAAACATAATCTCATTTCAAGAAGGAAAAATTTATTTTAAACTAATTCTGCAGTATTCAATGCAATTATTAAGGTTACCAACTTGTTGCAATTTTGCATTTTGCTAAAAGAAATATTTCTTTGAAAACTGGTGTATCAACACACAGATTCAAAGACTTTTCTAAGTTCTCCTTCAGAGGCAGCCAGGAGGAAGCTCACACGTTACTAAAGAGTTTAATAAAGATCACCTCGTATCTCTTCCAATCAAATGGTGAACAAAGACGGCCCCTCAGACAAAAGGGGAAACTGTCTGTGTCTGCAAAGACATATTAAAGATGAGTCTAAAAAAAATCCTTAGTGGATGCTGAAGAATTAATCCACCTGCAAAACTGCTATGTTGGAAGAAATTAACTAAGAAATCAGCAAAAAGCTGTTTGTGAGCATGTCTGTCACATTTAGTGCTCAAGATAATGCCAAGACCAGGACATTTTGGAGGCACAAGAGAACAAGGGAGCACCATCAACACTCTTGGTTTTAGGCTTCTCCTCAGGACCTTACATGGCCTCTCTCAGGACCGTGTGAGCAGTGTCAGAACAACCAAACATAAAGTGTTTGAACCTACTCATGGGGACAGCACTCAGACCCCCTCAGAACAGGGATTATTTGAGAGGTTGAAATTCCTCTGAATACTTTCTTCATACTAGAAACATACAGTGTTAGCCCCAAGAGCGTTTATTTTTCCATTGATAATGATACAGGAGACAACCCCTCACTCCTACAAGTGATAACCTGCCTTTGTTAATCCATATCAGTGTTACCTGTGGCCCGGGGCTGAGCTGGTGCACCCACACTTTGGGTTCTGAGACGTGTTGTTTGAACCAGCTGCACCTGGATCAAAGCCCAGCAGCTCCTTTTTCCATGGACACTACGGGTGTCCCTGCATTTCACTCCCTCTGCTGGCTCCAGTTATACATCAAATGAAGCTTTTGAGACCTGAAATTTCTTAAGGCAGGGATATCTTAAGTTCACCTGGATCTTCAGGCTCCTGGGCCTGCCTTGCTCTGCTCTGCTCTCCTTACAGGCATCACAGCTGGCAGGGACGTAGCCCTTCCTCCTCCCAGCCATGGCATCCCGGGCTCAGGACAGGATCGTGGTGACACCGCCAGCACTCCCAGTTGGAAGTCTGAGTGGAAAGTGTGTGGCTCCACCTCTAACAGAGAGAAGGACCTCACCTCACCAGGCCATACCTGTGGGTGCAAGAGCCATGTGTAGCCACAGGTAACTGCAGTCATGGCCATGCTGAGCCAAGTGCCTGCTGCCAGTGCCTGCTGCTTTGATGTAACTTCCTGAGGGAACTGGAGCATGGACTTCAAATATTTGGTATTTAGGGAAGAAAAAAAGAAAAGTAACACTTTTGAGGAATGCCCCTCCTAAGTTTGAAGGACCAGGAGGATCCCAGCTGTGGGTGTGCGCCGGCACTGCCACAGCAACGTGGGAAGTCAAGTGCACCCTCCCTGCTCCAGGCAGGCCGGCGGAGCACAAGCCCTCTTGGCCAACATTCCCTCACACAGACGTGCTTTGCAGACAGGCTCTTATGCAATTTTTTGCTTTCCAGTAGCCACGTGACTTTCTATGGCAAGAATTACTCAATGTGCAGTTCCTGTCTGAAGTGGCCCGTCCAAAGTATTCAAAACAAGTTCTGAGCAAACCCACATCTCAAGGGCTGGTGTTGCTTTCAGGCAGATATTGTTGCTATTTCACAAGCGGGAAAACTGAGGTAATTTTTTTTTTTGAGGGGGAGATGCTGCATGTGTACAGGCACTGAACACCCTCAGTGCTTGCCTAAAGCTGGGAAGAAGCATTGAAAACACACAGATGTGACAGATACTGCATTTTTGGGCACGGATTCCTCCCAAACCATTATGCTTTTTGCCAGGCACATACTTACCTGCCACAGACATGGACCTTGTACCTCATTGTTCAAATACTTGGCTGCAGTTATTCTGCATTTCAGGTTTTTGATACTTCCCCCTTGCTCACATACCAGGCTGCAAGCCCCAAACCAGAGCAGAAGTTGCTTCCTGCACCATGGTTATAAGGGAGTTAAAGTTCAGGTTTCTAATTGCTCTCTCGAGGCCTTATTACTTGTTGATTAGGGCCTTTTGGGAATGGCATCAAACCTATAATAATAAACACTCATTTCACTGGGAAGTTTGTAGCTGCTGTGGCAGCCCTTCGACCCTTCTGTAACAGCACAGCTACAAACCAACCAGGAAAGGCCTCTGTAACCCCTCCAGAGGCTTTCCAGGCTGGACAGGTCTGCTCCATTGGCATTTTCCTGTCGGGTTGGAGCTGGGGCTGCACTTCTGGCAGAAGCACTTGTGACTCTGTGTGATCCTCTCCCCTCTTGCAGCCCAAGGACCAGTGCTGTGAGTGGGGTCTGGGGCAGGAGCCTACGGAGAGTGAATCTGTGTGCTCTCTGACATCTGTTAATTCCTAGTTCCCTAAATGCTGGCAGATTTGGGAACAGCAGCAAGTAAGAAGTATGACTGCCAGCACACTACTGGTGGCCATTCAGTTTTGCACAGACTCCTCCTATCGATGTTCATAGTCCATTATCTTCTGTTCTGTTATGGCACCTGAACAGCACAGATGGCCCAAAGGTGCCATCCTGAAAACCGGGTACTTTATGATTCAGCAAAAGACGCTGACATGTGAGGATGTTGCTGTACGAGGAGTGTTTGCTGTATAAGAAGTTTCTCAGCAGCGCCCCTGGGACAACAAACTCCTGCTGCAGGTGCCCATGGCCTGACCAGCCCTGCAGGAGCTGCAGGCAGTGCCCGGTGCCAGCTCAGGGCTGGCTCTGCTGAAGGTCAGGGCTGCTGCATCCCCATGGGGCTCATGGGAAACAGTTCCCAGACCCCCAACTGTGACAGAAGAGATCCCCCAGTGAGGAGCTGTGGTGGGACAGTCATGAATGCCCAGCTGGTCATCCCCACCTTGTGGCTTATCAGTGCACATATTCTTAATTACAAAATCACCGATTTCTCCTAATGCAAGCAATCCAAGGTGTCATTCACAGGTTAGGTGCTTTGGAAATGCTTGTATGGTATTGTTTTTACAGTCTGGGTGCCAGAAGGGGTGGAGTGGGTCACAGATCATCTTCAGCAGGAGAGAAGTTGCTGCGAGTCTGCTCTCGGCAAATCTCTGGAGAAGGGCACTGGGTCTCCTTGAAACACCCGGAATGAATGAGCCTGAAGTAAAAGTAGGCGTTTATCTCAAGTCACTGCGTCAAATAGCTGGGTACCTGTTGGAGGGGCTGATCGATGCAAACCAAGGCAGCCATGCGTGAGCTGTTACACAGTGGTTAGTATTGATCAGAGCTAACGGCTGCCGATAGGAATGCGGAGCGGACTGACAGGCCGAGAAGAGGGAAGGAGGAAACAGCCTTCACTGGTGGCAGACGTACGGAGGGAAGCCGATAAAAAGTCAATTCCACTTAACTGAATGGATGCTAACTAAATATTTTTGGGGCCAGAGCCTTCCCAGATAGCAGCTGGAGCGTCTCTGCTCCGGAACTGAGACATCAAGTGAGCGTGGCATAGACGACTGAGATAAGAGGTGCTGGTGGAGCAGGAGAACCTGATGAGCCAGCCCTGCATGCCTGCCCTGCATGGTCATATCTGGAGCAGAACAGAGCAATCCAGAACTGCTTTTCCCAGACCCAATGCTCAGATTGTGGACAATGTTTCAGGCCAACTTTTAGTGGACTGGATCAGTGCTTAAGGCACCACATATAAAGTAATTCTCCAGCAGTTTGATTAATAGTGTCATAGTCATAGCTTCAGTTCAGGTTCAACCTTTTTAACGTTTTATTATTTTACAGCGTAATAAATCAGGGCAGCAGGAAAAGACAGATGTAGGAATGTCCCTGTCTCCCGTCTGCTTGAGCAGACAATGGGTCACAGGATAACGGCTTCCAGGGCTGAGGCAGCTGATATTAGAAAATCTACTGGAGAGGAGCCTGTAACAGAGCCAGAGGTGCCCTGAGGAAGGAAGAGGCAGCTGGAAGCCAGTCAGCATGTCCTGCAGAGCTGCAGCACTGACCAGGGAAGATGCAGACCTGCAGTCCCAGGGAGCTAACTGGAATGAGATGTCTCCTTGCCAACTGCAAGAGGAAAGGCAGCTGTGCCACAGCACCAACCATCCTGGAGCAGAGTGGGATGCTGCCTTTTCTCATGGAGCAAATGAACCCCTTCCTGCCTTTCCAGCACCAGCAGTAGCTGAATCAAGCTCACCACACTGGTCCTTACTGGGCTCGGTGATGCAGGGATGGACACAGCCCCAGGATCATCATGGGAGGCTACAGCTTAAGGAAAGGAAAGCCGAGTCATGTAGGGCCAGTGCAGGTAGCAGACAGGAGAAAGCAGAAGCTTTGCAGCTCATCTCATGGACAATAATATAGATGATAGAGATGGAAGAAAGAACAGAGATGTTTTTATGAGATCAAAAAAACGAGAGAAGTAAGTGTAGAGGTTCCTCTCTGATGGAGCTGAGGGAGAGACTGCGGGAACATGAACCTAAAACAGGCAGGGGAAGGGACGGAGGTGGTGAACGTGAAGCTTGGCTTGTTAGGAAGGAGGGATGAAGGAGGAACAAGGGATAGGAAGGGATAAAACAGATAAATCAAATGCTAAGAAAAACTCTTAAGGAGTATTTTTTATGGACTGAAATGTGTGTAACAGCAAAAAAAAGTCGCTTTGGCAATCAGAGGAAGCGATGACAGAGCCTTGGAAAAGAGGTTTTGCCATTAGAATGAAGAATGATCCAATAATTCAGAAACTGGGAAGGGTAAGGGAAAAACTGGAATTCTGGTTGGGTCATGGTAAGTTAAAAATTTCATGGAAAAGTAACAAAAATCTAATGAACGTACTTTGCTTCTCATATCACCTGCTTTGTTCTGTGCAATGCAAATTTCAGGAGAGCACATAGAGATGCAAATAAATTCATGTGTAATGTGGCAAGAACAAGTCAGACTAATGCTTGAAATTTCTGCCCTGTATTTATAGCCTGCTGCTTACATTGCAGAGCAAAGCAAGTTGTATATTGAACAAACATTGCACTGTTTTCCATCTTCCTTTAACAGGACTTAATTTTACTTTTAAATTTTAATTAGTTCCCTGCAGGGGCCTGGCAGTCCCAATGCAGAGGCACCACAATTTACAGGTTATTTGTCATTACAACTTCTGGACTGTTAAAAGAGGTGTAAGTTACAACCCAGGGACCTGATGAACAAAACATGGTCACCAGCTGGACTCTGCACGCAAACATTTGTATTTGCGTATGTTGATAGTTCAGGTGTTTAAAAAACAAGGGTATTTGCGTGTGCTGATCATTCAGGTGTTTATAAAACAAGGTCCTCGTTGCTGTCACTGCCTGGCTGACACTGATACGGGTGTGTGGTTGTCATGCAGTGTTGCAGGCTGAACCACCTTCGTCACAGACAGGGACAGACACACTGACATCCAGAAATCCTACAGCTTTTATACACATGCTTTTAAAGATAGTGCTCTGAAACCTTACATTTACTTTTATTCTAATTTAAATGAAGGTTAAGTGTGAGATTTAAGACACTTTCTGCCAATGAGCTTTTAATTACACTGTGAAGGCATCAGCACAGCTGGAAAACTCCTTCAGCCTGTGTGTAGCATGGCTGGACAGTCAGAGGGATGGTTTAGGGGAGAAAACAGTTCAATATTCCAGTATGTTTTCTGCTAAATACTGTGCAATTCCAAACTGGACTGAAATCCAGCCTGTTTTATTCTGCTTTCCTACCACGTTACATATCCCTGCACTCCATTACATTGGAATGTTTTAAAGCTGACACAGTACAGGAAAAACTAATGAAATCTATTAGACTTCCAGTACAAAAGAGGAGAAATTTCTAAGAAATACTGCACAAAAAAAGTGCAGATTAAAAAAATGGAAGCAGTGGAAAACAGTAACTATGTGACACAAAAAGATAAACACAAAAAGCTCAGCTTTCTCTTATAAGACACCCACAGACTCCATCTGTCATCCCAACCCTTCCTCTCCCAACTGTTCTTAAATTAAATGAATGCTTCCAATGGGAGATTTTCTCATGAAAGCTTATGAGAATTCATCCACAGACAAATTAAAACAATGCTGTGGAATCAAGCAATTCACCTCTCTCACAGGTTGCCTGGCTTCAATGGTTGCATTTACAATAGAAAAAACCAACAATAAAACACCCAAATAAAGAACAACCAACGAAAGAGCAAACCTTACATTGACCAAAACTGATGCAGGTCACTCTCTGCAACTGTTCTCACAGTCCTACAGCTGAGATAAAGGTTATTTTTTACTCTGTATGAAAGACTCCTGTACACATCAGATTTACTGGTTCTGTCCTTTTCAGGCCCTGCAGTCTGAACACCTCCCAAGGGATCAGCAATCTTAAACTATATATCATCTTTTTCTTCATGTAAAAAGACCTAGCCTGGGCTACTGAGTTTGAAGTGGCTTTAAAATGTATTTTCCTACTCACCACTTATCATTTTATTTGCTTTTAGCATCCTACTCAGCATCCTATCCATACTGGACATGAATAACCTGTCCAGACTTTTCATTCTCACTTTTGTTTCTCATCATCTGAATTTTGGGGTTGCTGTTTTGTAACAAAATTCTTCTGTGTTTGGGTCAAATGCATTTAATTCACTCGTAGCCTAGACGGACATATTAGCAAAATTGTAGTGCAATGTTTCTATTAAACCCAGGTCTGAAGGAGGACATTTGAAAAGGAAAGAGATCTTAAATTCAGACCCCATCAGCTGTCAGTGCCTTCTTCATAACAGGTCTCAATTGCCTCTGTATTTCACCATTTGCTCTTTGCATTCACACCAGGCAGTCTGATACCAAATGGTTTGAGTATTTTAGTTTTCTTAGCTAATAGTCCCACTAAATTTAGATCTAGCAGCACAAAGGAACTTAAAAGGAGACAAGCCACCCCTGGGGCCCCAGAGAAGTTCCCAGTGCAGGGATGGGCTGAGGCTGGAAGCAACTGGGATGGGGGATGCGTGGCCGGGCGCTGCTCCTGGTGGCTGTGGGGCCCATGGCCATTGGTGTAAGTAGGGCCAGGGCCAGGGCCAGGGCCATGCTCAGGAGTGTCCCTGCTGCCAGGGAGGGCAGGGGCAGCCGGAATGCTGCCTGCGTAAACCAGAGGCACTGCCATCAGCACCCTCTGGTCTAGATTGTTCTGCTGCTGCAGGTGCTTCATTCCTCTCCCTGGGTCTCACCACTGGATTGCAGTGCTCACATTGCCAGTCCCCTTGGATTTTCTACTCCATTTGCTTTAATCTGTTGTACTTCCTCCCTGCTCTCTCTGTCTCTTTGCATGATTCCTGCCCTCACCCTCTTCATTACCAAAGTCACTGGGACTTTTGGAGCTTGCAGCGGAAGGTAACTGACCCCCCAGCTCCCCTGCTCTCTGTGATTTCTGCATGTGCTCTTTCACAGTTTCTCTTACTGAAGTCCCTCACTGTTGTACTTAACCACCGTGAGTGACAGAAATCCAATGCTGACCACTTCATTATCTGCCGACCTTGTCCCCTGGCCTCCTGCCCCTCCATCTCTCTTGGGCAGTTTGCCCTGTGTCGCAAGTCCTTGTTAAAGGTCAGGACCCCAAACCATCAGCATTGGTTGTGTTGTTTTACTGTATCACCAGAGAAATCAGGGCTGTCGGATCTCATTAGAGCCCTATTTACGGGTGGAACGCCGTTCCTGGCGCAGGATGAGCTGCTACCTTTGAAACGCAATCTTCCCCAGATCAAACCAGCAGTGCGCAGGGATTATATTCCACCAGTCAATCTCTCACGATCGCTCCCACCCTTATTGGCATGGCTACTGTGGTCCCTGCATGAGAAAGGAAATCCTCTTAAACAAATACTCTCCTCGGGAGTAGGACTCCACTTCCCGATGAAGGGGCATGGGCCGTGGCCGCAGGGAGGATGGGACGGGCGGCCACCCGGGCTCACACAGGGCAGCCCGGTCAGTAACCCCCATGCACTGCCTGGTTCTTCCTGCTCAGCAAACCAGAGACACGTCACACTCGATGCAGCGCCAGCGATGGAGAAGTGTGAACTGATCCTCTCAACGCGCCTCTGAAATGAGCCGGGAACTGTCACCACCGCGCGGGAGCGGGGAAGTGACGCCGCTTCCTGCGTGTGACATCGCAAACCAGCGGCAGCACTGGAAGGTTAATTATTCAGAGCTTTAGAAAAACTTCTTTAAATCGTGACTCTTATCAGCTTCTTCTCTGACATGAGCATTAAAACAGAGAGACCCCTTCCCTCTCAGATTATGCCACCATTTTCAGTCACAGTCATGGCAATGCTGGCATTGCGCTAAGGGATTTCCAGAGGATGTTGTCAGGTAAATAACATCGTGCTCCACATGTCGATTGAGCCTTTTAAAGAAAGTTTCAGCACGGCTGTGTGCTGAATTGGTAATTTCCCCAGTGCACAATGCAGAAAATGATGCAAACCCATTACATGAATTCTGAAGACAAAGAGAAATCTCAGCTGCCTAAGTGAGAATAAATCAAAAAGTAAACATGGAGGCTAACAAGAACCATAGGAATAACCTGGAGAACCAAATCATATCTCAGAAGAATCCCTGCACAACATGGCAGGACAGAGGAGGCAGCATGTTAAACTCACAAAATATAGATGTTTCACTGAAATTAGAGATTTGTAACGATTGCCTGTTTGGCCACATGAGCTCCAAGTTGTGTGCTAGAGGGTCACACCTCATGATTCTTCTAGAAGCATTTATAATATTTCAGCATTCCTTGCCTGAAACATTCCACCTTGTTGTCAGCCGATGTTCCTCCTGCTCAGGATGGTTGGAGAAGTTGAGCTGATGTGCACAGCGAGGTGCTGCTAAACCCAACAGCCTACGGATGAAAAGGGATTGATCACGTGAGGAAAGAAGGCCTAAAGGAACCATAAGGGCAACCAAGCCTGGAGGCAAGGTTTGGATGAGTTTTTATACCACCTTCTTGGGGGTTTTGTTACTAAATTTAATGCCTAGAAAGAGGATAAAGTTAGATGTTGTACGGTGAGAGGATTATCTTTGTATGGCACTCTGGGAAAGGCATGGCTCACATGCAGTCCACAGTGGAATTTTGAAAAATCCTTCTTCAAAAAAAGTATAAAAACAGGAAAAACTATGAAATCCTCAACTAGATGGAAAAAAGAGAAGATCTTAAGAAGTTTAACAGACAGCCCTAAAACCAAAGCATGTAGACTCAATATAATTTATTAGAGGGGCTGGAAAAGGCAATATCTGCAGTGGAACAGCAAAGTTATCCAAGAGGGGATTTACCAGGAGCTCAAAAACCTGCAAATATGGTCCAAATTAAGGGAACTCAACACCTGCTTTGCCCAGTTCTGAGCCAGGCAGGTGCAGCTGCATTTTTAAGAGTGTGTAAAAAAGGACCACGCCATACATGAGAGGTGCGATAGCAAAGAGCCTTAACCAAAAGCAGAGACATTTTACTCCAGATTCTCAAGCAACTGGGAACTGAGAGGATGAGGTTACCACACGTGTAAAAAGGCCAGATCTGCTTTCTCCTAGGTCACTAATTCTGGTATTTTTCCATCCATTTGGGTCAGCAGGGTCATAAAATATAACCTTTCCATTTTGCGAAGTTTCTTCTAAGTCATTCTCTAAGAGCTCCTTTAATGTGTCCTTACCCCAGCAGTGGGGCTGGCTCAGCTGGGCTCCTTTTCCATTCCATGCACAGTTACAGACACTTTACTGCACGGGCCTGTGATGTTCAATAGGGGAAGAAGAGCTAAATTAGGCTAAAGTGTATTTTAATTTAATACAATTTGTGCTAATACTGAAAATACACATCTATTATATCTGACATTGTTTAACATTTCAGTATTTGCTTAATTAGCGATGCCCTATGAGAATGAGTGACTCCTAGTAAGTGGTTTCCTTTGGGGCTCTAGAAGGGGTTTCTGCCCCAGAGCAGCTGTTCCTACAGCTTGTTCTCCGTGCGGCCGCAGTGGATTTGCTGCTTGGCTGCAGCACTGAAACTATCTGTCAAGTCCAAAGCAGAAAAAGAGTTTGAAAGGCAAACATGATCTGTGATCAATATCCTAACAAATCCAAAGGAAGCCCCAGCTCCCAAAGGGTTAATCCGGAGAAGAAAAGGCATCCGCATGTTTAGCGAGCTAATGTGTTTATTGACTGGGAGGCCTTTAAGTCTTCAACAGGGAAAAGCTCTGATAAGTGACTGGAAGTTCAAGTCAGACAACCTAGTTTTGGTGAAACTTGGGTGGAAGGGGGAGTTACTTTTCCAGCTGATTGACTTTTTGGACTCCTGGGGGTCATCCCTGGGGTGTCCTTTGGGAGGGGGTCTACACCTGCCCAGAGTGAAGCCCACTATGGAACAGGGATGTTCCCAGAACGGGGAGCATCCAGGCTGGCCACTGTGGACACAACACACACACCTTGTCCCAGAGAAAAATGATGGGCCAGTGTCCCTCCAGCATGCCCCAGTGCCTTTCAGCATGTTTGAGTCTGGAACTGGAGTGTAAGTCTCTGCCAAACCTGTCACCTGGACACTCCTGATTTCTGTAGTGACATTCCAAAATCTACAACTCCCTGCTGAGAGCACAACTCTATTTGGTGCCTCCACCTCCCAAACTGGAGCTGCCTCCCCGCTTCCAGGCCGGAATGGGGACAGCTGCCCACCAGGCTGGTGGACAACCCTGCTCAGTGCTGCACTGAGAACTGCACTGGACCACCTTAACCCCCGTGTCCATGCCCCATGGGCACTGCCAGGGTCAGGGGTTGGTGTCTGCCTCCTGACACAATGCGAGCCAACACTGTCCTCAAATAGCTGCAGGGAAGAGACAATGCCCCCCTCCCACTGCCAGCCATACCTCAGGGCAGGGGTATCTGCTCTACTGGAAAACTGCCAGCCTGGGAGGTGATGGAAGCGGCTGAGAGCAGCTGGAAAGTCGGGAACCTCTGACAGGCAGCTCAGTGACCTGACCAGCCCCACGGAGCTGCATGGCACTGGCTGGGCTTTTCCCCTGGATGAATCCCCTGGGATGAATCCTCAGCTCTGTGGATTCAGCTCCGTGTGCCAGCTGGGAGTTGCTGGTTGGGGACAGGTCTGGGCTGCCCTTCATCAGAAACACCCGGTGACCCGTCCTCACTGCCCCACACCTGAGGGCTGGATCCTGTGCCCTGGCACGAGCACCCACCCCACTGTCAGACAGAGGGCAAGGGAATCCTGAGTTCCCTTGGCACGTGGTGCCTTTTGACATGGCATTGTTGGAAATGACTTTACAATCCAAATAACAAAACCAGGAGGTGAGAGACATTACCAGGATTCAGGATAACAGAAACACCAGAATTTTTGTAAATGTACAGGTTGTGATCCATCCCACACCATAGCATGCACCTAATTCAAGACCTGACTGCAAGGAAGAGTCAGTAGATTTCTCTGCCCTTTTGGTACCAAAATCCCCTGGTTCAGGTACCATGGCAGCAACTACAAAAGTGTAATGACAGGATATTCCTGACAGATTTCTGCTGTATTGGGAAAGGACTGTAACTGAACCAGGTACATCCCATTTCTACATTAGTTAAGAGATTATAAGAGGATAAATTAAATTAATGGTCCATCTAGCCAATATCCTGTCATCAACAGGGACCGGTAACAGCCCTGCAGGCAGGAGTATGGAATCAGTGAGCAGACAGTGCTGCTGCCCCAGAAACCACCAACAACTTGGGATTAAGGGACTTTCTGCACTACAAGTATGTCCCACTTTTCAGCAGTCCTCAATGGATTTTTCTCCCAGGAAGCTGTTCAGTTGCTCCTGCACAGAGAGATGATCAAGAGATGCCAGTATCCCAAGTGCCTATTCAGGAAACAAGTAAATACCCTGGAAAATTGTTCCCTGTAGGCCTGACAATCTGGTAGGGAATAGCCCTGAGGAGGCGGGTGGGGAGCGACACCACTGTGGTCTTGGAGAGAAAGGGCATAATGTATCCTGGCACTGCTCCCAGTGAAAGGCCTGAATTGGAAATTTAGGGTGGGTGCTGCCCACCACACAACACAGATCCCGCAGGAATACTCTCCTTCTGCAGAATCCCAGCCTTTTTGACAGGGTGGAGATGCAGCCTGAGCAGTGAGATCTGCGGGCAGACTGGGCACAGGGACCGAGCTGAGGTTTGAGCCTCAGTAGCTCAAGATCCAGAATCTTCATGGGTTGGGACGTTTGATTGACCGGGCCATCAAAGGAGACACCACGGTCGTTCTTGCTCTCAGGCTTCTCCTCGCCTCGATTTGCATATTCAAGGATCTCCGGTGTCTGGCTGTCAGAGATGGTGACAGTCGGAGGGGGGGGGGGTTTAGCTTTATCAAGGGGGATTATTTTTAACCCAAATTATTTTGCATTGTAAATGTTTAAATCCACATCAAATCCAGATTAATGCATGAAATAGTCCAAGAGGGTATTTACAGGGGAAAAAAAAATAACAATAAATCAAATTATTATGGCTAGCTCCCATCTGAAGTGTTTTAAAAAGGGGAAAGTCTGAGATTTTGGCTAAAATATCACTTCAAGGAGAAGATTGAAATAAACCTCTCTGCAAAACGGCCCAAGTTTACATACAAACTGGAACCCTTGGTACTTTTTCACAACATGACTGGAATTAATAATGCAGATAAATCCTAAATAAATCAGGATTAGTGTTAACTACGTCTTGAGGTTTAATACGCTGTACGAAAATGAAAGGGGGCTGGCGGGGGAGGAAGGAGCTTTGCCTTAAACCCTGCCGGAGCAGAGCCCTGAGGAGGGCCGGGAGCCCCCGGACCCGCCGAGCTGGGCAATCAAAGCGCCTCTAATCGCCTCGCTCCGGGATGTGTTCAAAGGATCCGGGCTGGCCACGGGCTGCCTGAGGTCACCAGGGAAATGCAGTCGCGGGGCAGGGGGAGGGGTGTCTCGGATTTTTGGACAGCCCGGCTGTTTGGATCTGGTTTCAGGAGGTCAGCCGGATTGCAGTATTTTACCGTCTTATCAGCAAAAAGATTAAATTTCCCTTCGTGGTTAAAGAGCTCAGCCTCACTCTGAAGGACAATATAAATAAAACTGCCAACACAATCGCCCGAGTAGAACCTGTGGCAGCGTGTCGGCGGCTCAGCCTGGGGAACCGCTGGCCGGTAACCCGCCGGCCACACTGGGGGACGTCCCCAACATCCTCCTTCTCGGAGGAGTTCAGTGCACCCTCCGGGTCGGGAGAGGGGTAAAAGGGAGGGAGGGAGAGAGGGAGGGCTGAGGGAGGGCAGCTGGCTTCGCTGCCTGCTGAGGTGAGGGTGGTTCCAACAGTGTCCCTGCAAGGGTGGCTCCAACAATGTCCCAGTGAGGGTTTCTCTAACAGTGTCCCTGCAGGGGTGGCTCCACTGGTGTCCCTGCTCCTCCCCAGGGCTACTGCCCAGCCAGCAAGGACTGTCCTGTCCCATCCTCCTCCCCCCTCTGCTGGATGGAGGCAGGGCTGATGAACCCCTCACTCTCTGATACAAAAACAGAGTGTCAAAGTTTTTACGTCTTTTTCAAAGATGTAAAAGAGGAGTAGAAAAATGCTTCTCGTGTTCACTTCATTACCTGGGAATTCACTGCCCCTCTCTGTTTGGGCTCTCTCGTGTAAGGACAACGCTCGCTCGGGGCTGCCCTGCCTCTCCCAGGTGTGGGACTGGGCTGGAAGCTCTCAGAAATTTGCAGCATTCTAAGAAATCTCATCTCCCATCTGTTTCCTGTTCCTCTTTCAGCACTTTCTCAGAGCTCACATCAGCTCCGGGGCTCAGAAGAGCTGAGGGCCAGGTTCTCACCCATCTTGTGCCACAGCTCATCACTGACATCTGTGCCAATGGAGATAAATCTGTCAGAATGATCCCATGGGACATGTGCCACTTCTGCTGTCCCAGGTCCCTTGGCCCGGATGTGTATGTCACAAATCCGAACAAGGTCCCAGCTCTGTCCCTAAAGCAGCCAGTTGGCTAAGCTGTTGTTTGGATGTGGAATATTTACCTACGATTAAACATTGACCAGTAAGCAAACAGAGGAGGTTTTCAATAATTTTTAAATATTTAAGAGCTGGAAATGACCCTATTTTATATCATACACAGCAAAGTGCCAGCAGTCAGTGGTGCTGGTGCTGATGTTAGCTATTGGGGTTCTGAAACACACCACCTCCTGAAAGAGCGAGTCTGTGTCTCCAGTCTCTAAAGAACAAGCCTGCAGGTCTGTGTCCAGACTGGCAGACCCAAAATGGTCCTGGTGACACCTCCTGGGCAGGTCCCTCTGCACGAGTCAGCACATTCACATCGGTGCCAGTGGAAACTTAAACCAAAGTTAAAGAAAATAAACCGTAAGTCTGTCCTTTCTTTAAGGGAACTTAAGCATAGGTCTGGGGAGATAAAAATGAGATGCACAAGTGTAAGAAGACCTGACATACCCTTGATTGCTCTAACTCCTGCAGAGAGCACGGTGCTCACCCGCAGGTTCTCCTCTCGCAGGAGCAGCCATATGGAGCATGAGCCACCCACAAACTCTGCATGACCTTCAGGTCACTTCAGATGAACCAAACCCAAAGGATGCTCTCCAGCAGCTGCAGTAGCTGTGTGGCCCCAAGGCAGGACGAGCCCTGGGCTGAGCTCACAGTGGCTCAGGCTGCTCATCCCTGGGGTACGTGGTACCACCGTGTAATGCTGAGACCACCCTGTAATGCACTGCACCAACACACCCATGCAGCCTAAATCCCTTCTTTGGGCTGACATGGATAGTTCAACGAACACCTGCAGGCACTGGACTGTGTGGGAGCAACGAACCAACTCCTGCACTGCCCAGTTCCAAGGAAATGTGTGTTGGAGTGGTGGGACCTGGGGCATGGCTCTGGCACCGCTGGCTCTGACCAAGGCAGATGGGTCCTGTCCCAGCCCCCTGCCCCATGTCATGGCATATTCATAGAGAACAGGAGCTGTTTTATTTATGCTGTGATGTTTAAATGTTTGGGTTTTGCTTCCAGCCACTTCCAGTAGAAGAAAAAGGAGGAAAAAGAAAAAGGGAGAGGGTGGGAGGAGATCACTGAGAAATGGATGTGACATGTGTTTTGTCCACTGCCATGATGGGGCCATGTAGCATTAGACCCTCACCCTAGCGAGCAAACCCTGAGTGGATTGAATGCACAAACAGCCAAGACTTGTTATATTTCTTAAAAACCCCACACAGTGCTATTCCTATGTGTTTGAAAGGAGTAAATCTCCCAACCCTAACAACACCTGTGTGGAACAGAACAAATAACCTGAAAATTCCCTGTGAAAACCAGCCAAGATCTAAGGACGATTCATTTGGTGCCCCAAAAGCTGCAAATTTCTCTTCACAAGGAAGTTTATACATCTCTGCTAAAAGAGGATATGAAAGCAGCTATAAAAAACAGGAATCAAAGTACAACAAATTAAACAAGGAAACATCTGTGACGATCAGTATGAGCCAAAGCTGATGGGTGTGAACAACTTGTAAGAAGAGTCAGCTGTGTCGAGCACTACCCACAGAACCCTCACAAACAATAAACTGAGAGTTCTGAAGTTCACCTTTGATACGATAAATTCAAATAATTGATTATTATGTGCAATAATTAACCGTTACTAAACAGAGAGGGGAAAAATGTCAATAACTGTGGAGTAAAACACTCCTGGTGCACATTTCAAATCAAAGTAGTTGATGTAAATATATAATCAAGGTCATGCAATAGTAAAGGTGTAGGTTAAATAGCATCTGTTAAATATAAAGATTTTTAAATTACCAAGTCTGAACACTTGTATCTAATAATTTTAAAGGAATCATTTGGAAACTCTTCAAACACTTCTGGCTAATCCTTAATACGTTTTTGAGAAAGGGGGAAGTCTCTGGAAGGCCTGGGAGGAAGTTTGGTTGCAGGTCTTTAAAAAGTACACGATTGACCTGAGTGTGTAATAGAAGGTAACACTTGCCATGTGTCAGCAGAGAGATGAAGGATGGAGACACGCTTCACGCTAACATTATTGCACTGGAAGTAATTATTGGTTTTAATTTTCTCAGCAGTTTTCATTGTGGACTCTTGGATCACCAAATCTAACTTATGGCAATGTTGTAAACCCGTGTCAAGCCCCAATTTCCCAAAGGAGAGCTATCAGAAAAGCTTCCAGCCCTCCACTCTGGAGAACCCAACTCTTCACGTGACGATCTTCATCCATGACGTGTGAAGTAAGTGGAGGTCTGACAGAGAACACCCAGGAAGGCCAGGCAAAGAGCAATGGCTCATTTGGATTGCACAGAAGAGCCTCTCAGGACTCAGCAGGGAAGAAAATGATATTATACTTAAAGATATTTTGATTTGTAGGGAATCATAATGCTTGTTCAAACAAACAAGTAACAGCATTAGGATTGAATGCTGCAATGTGGAGGAGGTGAACCTATGGAGAAGGGTGTCACTGGATACCACCCAATCTTCAACTATAAATGCTAAAAGTGACTTAGATTCCTTCATGGGCCAGTCACTTAAGAGTTAGATTCAATGATCCTTGTGGGCCCCTTCCAACTCAGAACATTCCATGAAATCTGTGAAATCTCCCCAAACAACTCATCCTAACAGTTCACTAGTTTCATTGGATAAAGCTTAAATTGAGCTTCTCTAAATTTTTAAATGCAAAGTACATTTTACAGACTGCCAATCCTTGCTGTAGCTCTTCCCCGAACTCTGCACAATCTTCTTTATCAGATTGACTCACCAAAACCAAACCACCACCAAGAGCTGGAGCCCTGCCAGGAGCCTCACAGGGGGCTCATACACTTGGTGATGCCTGTTGGGTGCACAGCCAAGAGCCTCGTTGGCTCTCACAAACAGCACTGCAACACTCACCTGCAGGTATCCAGCATCAGCCTGGGTCCTTGTCTAAGGCACAGCAGTTATAGCCAACAGGTAACATGGGCTGTCTGAACACCAAGTCCCTTTGCAGCATTTCAAGCTGGACATACAAAATTATGAATAACTTTGCTCTGCTGACCTAAAGGTCAGTTTCTAAACAAAGAGGTACAAGATGTTACACCAGATGGCAGAATTCAGGAACTGAAATGACAGCAAAGCAGCTGAAATATAGAGAATTGGGAAAAGAAATAAATATTCAATAAATTAATACACAAATAACAACTGACTCTAGGGCCACCTTTCATTGGAGAGGAGGAACTTGCCAAGGAACATGGAAAGTTTGTTTTCTTACGGCATTTACAATGCAGTATTGAATTTGAAATGATCATTTCCTGTGCCCACTAATCATGAGGATGTGATCTTTCTCTTCCTCATCTTCTTACCTCCATGTTTTTTCCATCACCATTTTCATTTGACCTTAAACTAGACAGTATTATTTATGGAATAAATGTCACATTTTCTCATGAGTTTAGTGGCAAGCACCATGACAACCATGTTCTGGTTTAGATGCTATTGACATTAAAGTAGGATGCAATAATAATAATAATAATAATAATAATAATAATAATAATAATGTAAAGGCCCTCAACTGAGGTCTCTTTATCACTGCACACTGTAACTTACAAGAAGTGCACACTAATGTTACACCACTGCAAGGCACAGTGTTCTTACAGGATTGAACAATTAAAACCAATCACATGGTCAATCTCAGGAAAAACTTCACTGACAATTCACAAATGATCTATTATTATCCAATATATGCTGTCCCTAACATATGAGTGTACACGAATGTGTAAATATGCATGTATTCCATAGGTAGTACATGGAGAAAGCCAGGGCAATGCTCAGTGTTACCCTCCCTCCTCAAGTAGTTAAACCAACACCAAAGTTCTTGGTACCAGCTGATGAACCTGAGTAATTTTAATAAAAGAGACAACACTGCATAACAAAACAAAGAGTAAAGAATCCTTTCCCTACACCTCAAATCATGTGGCTGCATCCTCCATATGGCCAGAAGCAAAAGCCATCTCCCATTTGCACACCAAACCACATATTTAATCCATGTGCTTATGTCAAACTTAATTACAGCACATTTGGCATAAAATAACAATCCACATCCTTGGAGAGGGGAACTTAAGTAGTTAATATGTGTGATTGAATGAAAGTGCTTTGCTGAATGTTTATGAGAAACCCAAGACAGCCAAATGTGGTGATATTTTAACTGTTTAAACACCAGCGCTCCCTTCGTGCTCCCGCAGCACCTACCCAGCCCCACACCAAGAGAAAGGCCCTGTCCTGGCCAAGCCTCATCCAACAAACTCATTGGCCTCTAATCACCCACTTACAGCTGTTGCTCTGAGAGACAAGACGCATCTTCCTGCCCTTTTCTCTCATTCTGTGCCTTAAAAATATCTTGGTGCTTCTTTATTACTCTCACGCCAGTTTGTGGAACCCACAGATCTCCAAAATGCAACTTTCCTCTCTCTGTATCCCCCAGAACCTCTAAAGAAGCAGCTCTAAAACCCGACAAGAGGTTCTGGATTTACATTCAGACACAGATTTACCGGGGAGATAAGGACAGAGTAAAGAAGATGTAGAGGTGCTTCAGATCGCACGGGGGAATCAGCTGTCACGGCTGTCCAGGTGAGCTGGCTTTGTTTGGGATCACTCCGAGACAGGGTCTGAGAACTCCTGGCAGTAGCCAGAGTCCTTGGACTGTGAGACACTCTCAGCTGGTCTCGGGAATCCTGCTCATGGGGACTGTGGGGTTCAGGACAAGGCACCTGCTGGCCCCAGCTGGCTCCCTGATCCATGAGGCGAGACTGGGAGATGGAGCCCACAGACACTCAGAGCGAGCTTCGGAATAAATCTGATTTCATTGCAGCCCCTGGAGCACCAGGCAGGTTGGAGCGGATAAGAGGGACAGCCTGGGAAACAGGGACTGTGCACCAGCGTCATAAGGGGATGGAGCCAGGTCCTGGTGGGGTGTGCAGTGAGGGGTGACACATGAACAAATGTTTCATGAAATCAGTCAAAAAGTGGGACAGGGGTCCAGGGAGCCTACTGAGGTTTTAATGCCTTACTGGAGAGGGCCTTTGGTAGCTTGATTTCTGTTGGCCTTGCTTTCAGCAGGGCTTTGGACAAGGTGACCTCCAAAGGTCTCTTCTCACCCAAATTACACCCCAATAACCAGGAAGGACAGAAATAGGGGGTCGCTGCAGTGATGCACCCGAGATCACAGAGCGCCAAGTCAAGTTCCTGTGTGAGAAACGGTTTCTGTGGATAGAACAGGGGAAGAATAAAAAGTGTTCAGCAATGACCTTGCTACAAGGAGCAGGAACAAAGAGGAAACAGCTGAATGTGGCGCTGGGGTGACAAGCCCTGGTAATGGCCTGCTCCTGCTCGCAGACAATGCACATGGAAAATCTCCCATTAACTTCGGTGACACGGGACCAGGCTCTAAAAGAGCAGGCACTAAAGTGGATGACAGTGTCAGAAAAGAGAGGAGGAAAGAAGGAAAAATTTAAGTTTCACTTTCATCATGGTGAGGACGAGTTCACTGCTGAAATTCTGCTGTTCTCTCTTTCAAAAATGAACATAAATATTTTGCACCAAACACAGTGGAGTGGCTACTGCTGGAGTTAACTGGCTCGGTGTCTTTAAAACGATGGCATGGCTTTCTTCTTTCCAGAGATTAATTCCTGATGATTTACTGGAGTTAGTGTGAGTCTTTTACTCTGCACTGGATATAAAAAAGGTGGGAATAGCCTAAGAATTGTCACATTGGGTGCAAAGTCCTACAGAACACCCTCTATACACCAATGTAACTGAGCACCGTGCACTGGATTTTACATCACCATCGTTACCCTGCCTTTGCTAGCACAAAATAAGGTTAGTTTGCACACTGACTGAGAATATTCATGTAAAAAAGATACATATACAGAGGACAAGCAGGTTACAGAGCCTTTGATACATAAACATATATCATACAACCATATATTCCTATGTCTAGAAAAAAGCACATGTTGAAGAAGTTGCAAAGTTTCTAAAAACCTGTGTTTTTACCCAGGGTGGCCAAAAGAGTGCTCAGACTAACACATAAATTGTGTTTTTCGGTATGGGGAAGGTTATGAGAAGATAATACTGAGATTCATCGAACACCTGTGGGGCAGAGCTGGTCTGCAGCCCAGCGTTGTCGCTCTCTGCTGCCACTTGTTCTGTTTGCTGTGGCATTCTGGGTTGTTTGTGCCTTGTGAGGAAGCAGTGGCCTTTTCTTTTTTTGCAGGGGACACGGTCCCCCATGCCAACACAAAGCAAATACCCATGTGTCAGGATCCAACAGTGCCTGAGCCCTGTGAGGCGAGGGCAGCCCTCACCCTCCAGCTCCATTGCACGCTCCCAATCAGCTGTGCTACAAGGAGCAGGATCCAGTCACAACCCGAACACTCTCAGGTGCGCTCCCTGTCCCACAGAAGCCAGTGGCTGCCCTGGGCCCCTGTGGAACGCCCTCCCTGTTTGTATCCACCATCACCACTGATTATGGCAGCAAACAAACTGCCCTGGCAGTGCCCGGCCTGGTCAGTGACGTCCCGCGTCTGCCAAGCGCGGTGCCCTCTGCCCCCCAGGGCTGGAGCGAGTCCCCCTTCCCACGTCTGCTGGACAGCCCTGTCTGCTCGGAGGGACCCAGGATTCCAGGCAGAGCTTTCCCATGCCATCGTCCCTCAGAATAGCTCTGCTCTCCGTATTTTTAGCAAGGCTCTAATGGGCCAATATGTTTGATTTTCCACTGTTTCCACCCAGCTCAAGTCCCGCTCCATGGCAGTCTCCCTGCGTTTCTGCCGGTGTGTCTGGCCAGAGGCGCAGGGCTGGGGACACGGGTGGAGGAGCTGGGAGATGGTAGCTCTGGCAGCAAGAGCTGCTTTGCATACTTGGGAGTTGTACAAAGCTGATTTTCTGAGAGAGAGAAAGACGGAGAAAGGGGTTTCTGTAAGTAGCGGAGACAATGAGAACAAGGCAGGCACTATGCCAAGCACGGGAGGGCTGCCAAAACACATATCATTAGCTTGGGCCAGCTATAAGCAAGGAAATGAGAAACATATGTTGGAGAGCAAGGTTAGGAGCGAGGGACTATGGGTCAGTGACAGTCGTCCGAAAACTTTTCCCTTGTTCTTCAGCTGTGGCCCGCCGGTGTCAGATGTCACTCTGACAGCCTTCATTTCTCATGACGGCCGGGCTTATTTTGGCCTGCTTGTTTTTTGTTGTGTTTTTTTTTTCCCTCCCCTAATGGGAGTTATTGAGAGGAAGAAGAGAACAGACAAGAAAGCCTTTGCCATTTTTTTTTCCCACAGTTATGGGAAAATAACCTTGTTTTCTGTGATGTTCTCTGAAATCCTCACCCTTTATAAAATAACGGTGTCTCAGGACTGGGATTCTGCCTGGCCCTGGTGAAAAGAAAAGGGTGGGTAGTGTATTCTTAAGTAGTTCTTGCTGTTCTTTCTTAAATATAATTAGATGCACCTCATTACCTCAAACTAAAGGCCTTTTGTACTTCTTCAGGGCTGTGCTTCCTGAAAGCCATGGCATGCCACAGCTTGCAGCACCCACTCTTATTTTATCACATTAACAGTGTATTTTTAACTTCTTTACCCTCTATCCAAGCTGTTTGCAGATAATTTCATTTTTCCACGCAGGCTACACCCGGATGGTACGTTACTCACTGACATTTAAGGAAGCGTTTGAAGTTCCCGCTCCCTGTCCCAGCACCACTGTGTCTCTTTTCCCTTTGATGGAGCTCACACTAGAGAGTGCCTCAAAGACCATTGCTGCTTCCCTCCCAGGGCTGAAATATTCCCAAATAGAGAAGAGCCTAATAGGGATCTTAGACACCATCCCAAGAGACTGAATGGAACTGATGGGCCTTTCTGCTTCACAAGGACCATGCTGGGGGCCAAAGCACCTCATAAAACCTCAGGTAGCCTCAGGTTGGAAATGTAGAAGAGGTTCCTTTCGCTTTGGGGCTTGGAAATGTGTCTGGAGTGGGAAGAAAGGCAAGGATGCAAGGAGGAAATTCATCTACAGAAAGGCAAGCACCATTCCATCCTCATGGATGACCATTGCCCTGTGGGAGGATGCAGGATAAGGGGTGGGCACGGTGAGGTTGGGCCCTCTGTGTGATGGCATCTATCATGCCTAAAAGTTTGCAAGAAATAATTTCATTCTGAAGACTTTTAATCGCTTTCCATGCCCTAAAGCCTGCTCCAAGAGCCAGGCAATGCTGCTAGGGGAAGATGCACTATCATGTTTCTAGGGAAGTAGGTGAGGTCCAAGACCAGTTTTAAAAGGAAAAGAGAGATGAAGCAAAGGTCTCACAGGGACTGAACGCAGGTAGAGACCAAGGTCAGAGGAGCAGTGATGAGGACAGGCTCAGGCTGGGGATGGCTGTTACTGCACTTAACTCGTCACCTGCACTGGGCTTCAGCCAGGGATGAGGGGTGACAGACCTGTCATTTCCAAGCACTTTATCTCCCCGACTTTGAGGAAGGGCTGGCACAGCACACAGCCACTCACACTCGTTTTCTCTCAGGCAGCAAGTTAAAATGCCTGGAAATAATATCCCTCCCGGCCTGTTTCTGGAGCCTGGGCTGGGCAGCAGAGAAAGAAACAGCCCTTACAGAATTCTCCCCATCCATCTTGCTCTGACACACCTGCAGCAGAATTCTGAAGGGTTGCTAGATTAACATACTCTGTAAATCCAATATCTTTGATTTTTAAAATGCCATTGGAAAGACTTGCTGGCACTTTTCTTTTTTTACTAAAGGGAAGAAGCTGTGCTGGCTGTCAGCTTTCAAACACCTCTGCTTTTCACACAGCCTTGGCTTGTAATGTAAGATGATCTAAAGATTAAATGCAAGGTTTAAATAGAAATTGATGACCTATGGTCCTTCAACTCAGCCACCTTCACCAGCACAGACCCTGTCACTCCCAGTCATCATGGCCCAAAAGACATTGCTCACTTTTAATTACATGCAATGTTCTAGGGGCCTAAAAGCAATATAGATCATAACTGTGATACCCAGGATTATTGGAAAGATGTATATCTATGACTTCAGTAGGTGTGGTCAACTAACAGGGAATTTGACTGAAGAGTCCAAGATCTTCACAACAGAAAAATAAACAATACTCTAACTATACTTAGAGTTACAGGAATCCTTAGGAAAGAAGATATTAACCTTGAAGTTAAGGATAACTTGAATTCAAAGCTGTTGCTACATTTTATCCCAAAGACACTGCTGAGTTCTGGAGGGTTCATTTGAAGTGAAGCCCATTTCAGCTCCTGTTTCATCCCCCCAGGAATGCCCTTTGGGGAGAGCAGTGGGTATTTTCAAAAGCTTAATTTTCTTCTCAAAATTTAAAATCACATTAATGTGTTTAATTCATATTTACAAAACAGCAGGTCACACAGATCTAATCATACAGATCTATCAACAATTTTAGACTGGAAATTATGGGGTTCTAGATAACCCTTAATTAAGTTTAGCAGCAATGACTTCAGCATAGCTTATTCCCAGCTCAGAACCACTATGGAGATGTAATTCCATTTGCTCTGCTGCTAAGGTGAGCTCATGAAGGTCCAGCTGTTTCCATGCACCCCTTTATTTTTGGAGATGGAAGGGAAGAACTCCTGTCTTCGAGTGTCTAAATTACAATTATGTCAATGCAAGAAAATATCTCAAAACAGATATAACTTGATTAAAATTATAGACTCCAGGTAGAAAATACCTGAGCAGAACTGGAAAATGTGGACTAAGGAGAACAAGAGAAAGTGTGTGGCAATAATTTCCACCTTTGCTCTGAGGAAGGGTTACACAGAATTCCAGCGGCCTCAGCAAGTGTAGATGGATGCACAAGGACTTTCATGTCTCTTTGCACTTGTCCACAGAGCTGGAACCATCCAAAGCAGATAATTTCTTTTCACCTGCATTTTGTTATTTTCACTTTATGGTCATATGCACTTATTTCTGTAATTAATATGGATGTGTGTGGTAATATTTCATGTATCTTATGTTTATTTATATCTGTTTAATTGGCATCCCCCAGGCAGAGTTGTGGCACATCTGAGGTGAGGGTGAAGATGTTTTACTTGGTGCTTGCCATCAGCAAATAAAGTTTCTTGCTATTGTCCATATCAGACAACATGGAAGCGCAGAGACAGGGAAGGGTTCATTTTAGTCTGTGCTTGCACTGATCAGAAACTCGACTGCAGAAGTCCTTGAGCAACTCCATCTATTTGTAATTGCCTTGAGCAGGGGCCTGGCCCAGATGATCCCCAGAGGGCACTTCCAGCCTAAATTATTCTATGATTCCTTGGCTGTATTTTCTGCCTTTACACCACATGTTCCTGTAGCAAATCAAACCAATCTGACACACCTCTGTGAGAGCTCAGGTGACGTTATTTAACACACACCTCTGGCGGATGGATCACTGCGAAGCTGGGAGTGGGTGTGTGCACACGTACAGACCTCAGTGCCTACCCTGACAGCATTATCTGGATGAAACACTAAACCCAGTATGAATAATATGATTAGTTTTCTCTCCAAATCTATCAAATTTATAATAAGGGCATGGAAACTCGAAAAAACCTAAATAATTCCTAGCATAGTGATTATTTTATAAAGCAGGTATTTGTGTTCAGAGGTCATCACACTTCAAAAATATTTTCACCTAAACACTTTGTTTTCAGCCTGTTCTAAGCCTGAGAATTCAGACCAAGCTGCTAACTCCGAGAGCGTATGGATACTTTTGAAAGTGGAAACTATTTTCGTGCTTATAAGTAATTCTGTGGGAGTGAATGTATTTGCAGCTTCCAGGCCAGGCGGGATGACCTTTCCAGAACTTGTAAAATCAAATCAAATAAAAATAGATTCAGACTTTCTTAAAATGAAACTGCTTGAAAAAGAACCCCACGGACAGAAGTGCTGGAAGAAAACAGAACGTGCACTCGCAAATATACTTAAAAATGAAATTTTGAACTTACAATGGCAGGATTTGTGTCTCTGCCCCTCTGTGTCTCTTCACTCCCTGCCATTTCTATCTCATTCTTATCAGAGCTCTGTCAGCCCCTAAAGTGACATTTTCCCATCTTGATCATTCCCAGGATAGAGGAGACGGAATATTTTTCCCTTGGCTGATGCAAACAGCAGATCATCCTACAGAGAAACGTCAAGGACAGTTCGGAGTCCTAATCCCTGACCCGCCTGCCCTTTCCTAACTCGCTATTGACATTGAACTTAGAAAGCTGCAATGCTGAGATGAGATAATGAATTCTGTTTGCTCGGAATGTGCAAGAGGAAGAGGGGAGATAGGGAGGAGGAAGGGCTCTGGCTGTAAGGGCTCTGTTACGGTGCCAGTCCAACTCATGTCTGAAACTTGGTTAAGGAAAATATCAAGAAATAACAACTCTTTTCCCCTCACTCATTTTATTGCTTCACAGGCACATGCAGGGAAGATGGGAATTGCTCATCAACCAAGACTCCAAAGTCTTCCCTGTTTCTTTCTAGGATCAAGTGCTGTGTGCTGCAGCTCTGAATTATGTCCTTTATACTTTTAAACAATTACTTGTTGGTTTGGGAAAATTTAGGAGAGACTACTTATTGTACCTATAATTCCTAGAGTAGCTCATCTCCACAGATGCTGCTGCCCCAGTATCACTCACTCCCACCCAACTCCATTAGAGTCTAAAGTGGAAATCAATCAAGTTTTGCCACCATGAACCCAGGAACACTCAACTTTGAATGCTGCCATCCACAGTTTTAGCATGTTGAGTCAGAAAACCTGTAAATCCTAATGTAAGTCATAAGATTTATAATTTTTAAATAGCATTTGCTGCTTGTTCTTATACTGTATATTGATATTTTTACTGAGTTTTCAATTAAGTACTCATTAATCACACCCTGAGGATAATGAGTCCAACTTCTGGAAGCTTAGCTGGTTTGCTATTTTGTATTTCCAGCACTAAACATTCACCTTTAATAATGCAATTATCTTCATATGCTGAGAGAAAACAACACAATTACTGCTACTGAAATATGAAAAAAATAGGTATTTCTAAATCAGTGTTAAAATGTTAAGAATGTCGTGAAGATACAGCTCTTCCTGAGAAAAGCAATGCCTGTTCTGGAATGACTCAAGAAGAGTGAACAGTGGCACCAAATGATGTTGCCTTGTGTGAATTTGTTTACTTTCTACCAAAGCACACAGGACACGGAGTAGAAAAAAAGCACACTAAAGGGACTAGTTCTTCCTGCATATTTAAGCACTTTTGATCAGTAGATATTACTGGCATGGAAAAGGAAATCAGAAAGCAAAAAAAAAGAGAGTTAGTAAACTTAAATTCTTTTGGCTGTACTTGTAGGACTAGTTCACCAGTTTTTAAATGTCAATACCACTATTAACTGACATTTTTTAGCTACTTTACTAATTCCCACCATAGGAAGCCAGATGTTGTCTCACTTTTTCTGAGCCATGGTAATACAGAGTCAGCAACTGGGTACAACATGCCAGGTCTTACAAAGTCAGCAGGACTTGACTACAAGTTAAAATTCATCCTAAAAGTTTAAATTCCTGGGTTCTACTAATTCTGCCTGTGTAGGAATCCGGATCAGGTAAGTATTAACCTCTTGTACAGAGGGATTGACTATAAAGGGTTATATATGAGTCTACAAATGCACAAACCATCTGAAAACTTGACACAGATTTTGAGATGCAGCACTTTATCCCATCTGCAACCAACCCTTCTCAATGAGAAAAACTCAGAGTTAGGCTGATGAGTGGTTTGAAATGGTTATTTGTCCATTTTCCTCACTGGTGGCTTTGGCTGCCCATTCTTTGCAAAACAGACCAAACGAAACCAAACTCCAGCTGCTGGAACAGAGCTTTTCCTCTCATCTCTTCCCAGCCACGCTAATCAACATAATTCATGGTAAGAAGGGAGGAAAATGAACATCCTCGCATGGGTATTTCATCAAGATTCTGGAGAGCTTCATAAAGCAGCCTCTTTTAGAAACCATAAAATGAAACAAGACATATTTCTGGGGTTGTCAGCAGGTAGATCCACTGGTTTTGTGGTAAGTAATCTCTTTGGGAGGAAGTCTTTGCTCTGATGTCTGCGTTGGATGTTCTGTGGCTCCCCGCAGCCGCCCTAGCGCAGGTCTGTTCACTGGAAGAGGAGGCGGTGATGATATTGCTTCTAACAACCAGACTGAAGTATAGCCCCAGGCCATCTTCCAAAGCCCCCTCCAAACAGCCTCTAATTAATTTTAATCCTGCCACTCCAATGAGTCCCAAGAGTGCAGCAACCAAAACAAAAAAAACCTTCATCAAGTCATTCAGAGGAGCTCTGACGGCATCGTGTCACAATTTTGGGGCTCCAAGCAGAAGGTGCTATAGAAAGCTTTTAAATGCTGTTTTCCTTCAGTTTCTTTATTTTCTGTCCTCAAAACCAGAAAGAACCTATTTCTGATGAAAATGTAGTTCCCATCCCTCTCCAGGCCCCTCCAGTTCACTCTACGAGGTGGGTGGCAGGGCTCAGGGAGACCCACCACCGTCATCGGCAGAATGGCTCTCCCCTGCCTGGACTAAGCATGGCAGAGCGATCCCCTCGGCTACTCCTGCAGCCCTTGACCTCCACAGAAAGCCTGTCTGCAAAGGTGGGAACCAGCCCAATAAGCCCAATAGTACCCTGACACTGGACACCCAACATCAGAACCGCTGCCCCCAGAGCCGCTGCTGGCTTCAGCACCCACGAACCAGCCGCCTGGAGCAGGAGGAGCTGCTCCCTAAGCTGCTCATTTTGTCATATCCTTTGGTATGAAAGTAGAAATGCTCACCCTATTTCTGTCTAGCTGATCTATTGCTCACACAGCCTCCTGAATACGAAATTTTGGGGATGCTCTCAAATTTAGCAGTAAAAGTGCTCTGCGTGGTGAGCTTCTCCACATTTACCTTTCCACCAGGTTTTATGCGATTTGATTTTATTAGCAAAAACACTCACAGAAAACAGATTTCTAAACTGCTATAGAAGATTCCTCAAACTGAATTTTAGATTTGCGTTGCGTAAGAGTATCAGTAATGGAAGATGTGTATAAATAGAACAGAGGTGCTCACAGAGAGGGAAGCTCAGGAAGACAAGAATGAGCAATTACACTGTGATGTGAATCAGTCCTGAAGATTTCCTTGTGAATCAACTTTGCAAAAAAAAAAATGTTGTTTATCCTGTTGGTTTATTCCATTTTAAATGTGCGTGGAAGGAATTAAGTTTTAAGGGTTTCCTGGGAAAAGGACTTTGGCTGGAGATGTTTGTGAGGAGACAGAGACACTTAAAACAGGCTGTTAATGACAGATCAGAGAAAGGCACATGAAAAGGACCAGATTAGAAATGCAGAGACCCCCTCCCCCATTATACAGGTTATAAATTGGGGGACACTCTGTTTTTTCCCCACATTTCCACAGTTCTGATACGTTATATAGAACAGATATACATATTTTCCCTTTGTTGCTCAATGCATGGCTCCCTTTATTTACTTTATACAATTCAAATGCTGCTCTGACGTCCAAGTTATTAAATTCCTTGTAAGCTTTTCCTCAAATCCCTTGTGATCCAAGGTGCTATTATTACCTCTATTGCACTGACTGTGGAGCTGAGATCTATAGTGATTAAAGGAAATGTATCTTCTAACTGTGGATGCCTAATTAAGAGAGGTCTACAAACTGTTTTCTCAGATCACTCCTTATGTGTCCAAAATGGTCTTCAGCAGCAGTTGAGTACAAATTCAGAGCCCTGCATCTCAAATGAACCATGAAGAAATTGAAGAATACCCAATTAGTAACAGTCTGTGAAAAGTTAGGTTGAAGTGAATTAACCAGCACCACAAAGGAGAAAAGGTGGTAAAGGAAGGGAAAACAATCAGTTTTCCAAGGCAGCATTCAACCATCTTAACCATCAAATAATCCTTTCTTCTCCTTTTCTTGGGCTGATTTGCTACTTCCAACTTCTGAAGCAGACAAAAGAGGGGTCCTGCAGCCAGCAGAGTCCTCCACCTCAACCCCTGCTCCTTCCTGCTCCTTCCTCCTCCCTCGTGCTGGCCCCAGCAGGGGTCACTCAGAGCCCAGGAACCACGGGCTGCCCAACGCTGGCTCAGATGGGCAACCTATGGATCATGCTGACACCATCATGGTCTGTCACCATGCAGTGCCAACATGATTTGCCATTTTTATTGTCCCTATATTTCCAATATCACCATTGTGCCCAGTGAATGCTGTGCCATGAGCCTGGCTGTGGATCAGCATCAGTTACCTCCTTCTACATCAGATGGTCTGAGCCTCCTTCTACTCCCTTCAGCCTCCAATCCTGGAGAAAGGTGGTGCTGCCACACCATCTGGCTCTTTCAATGCCAAGTAGGATATGGATGATCCTGTCTTGTCCCCTCCCCTCCGCTGGTGATGATTCTCTCTCTCCCCAGCAAAGTGCCAGAGGACAGACGCTACGTGCTGTCCTGGAGCCCATGTTATATGGACAATGGAGGCTCCTCCTTCCCACAGGGAAGGGACAAGAAGTGCCAAACCCAATGTTATTCTGTAGCTTCTGCCATGGAGCCAAACAGGAACCACCAAACACACAGAAATTCTCAAGAGCATCACACATCCCTAACACAAGCACCTCGGTGAGATACAGCAACAGCTCTGACCTGAAACTGAGGGACAACCTCAACATCTGGCTGAAGTGTGCCTACCATGCATGGAGTCTCCTGGACACCTGTTCAATCTAACCCCATCTCCCATCTAACCCACATCTGAGAAGTGCAGGATTTGGAACTTTCTTTAAAGCTTACAATGTGGGTAAACAACTGATAAATCCCTGATGTCAAATCTACCGTCTGCCAAATATATTTGAAATCTGGGCTGGAGATTTCTGAGGAAAACTTGGTAGAATTCCTTAATATAAACAACCTATTGCATCTCTAACTCATTTTTTCTTTAAAGGATTCAACAATTTCATTGGTGGGAGAAAAAAAGATAGCCTGTAAAAGAAATGGAGAATTTCCAAGTCAAAGTGGGTTATTCCAGACAAAGGCAGAAGTGGCTGCAAACAGCATTTCAGAATGGAAGTGTAACTACCAGGTGTCTCTGTTGTGGAACACCAACACAGAATGTCTCAGGATGTGTCCCCAGGACAGGAGTACTGGCCAAACTTTACTGGAGTTTGCAGTGGCAGCAGATGACTTGTCAGGGTGATGGGAAAAGGCAGGGAAGCTCTGCATCCCAACTGGAGTCCCCAGCATGGAGAGTCTCCTGGAAACACAGAGTGTCTGCACTGCACACTGTGTCTGACAGCGCAGGAAAGCCAAAGGGCTGCACTGTGTCACTGGCTTGTACATGCTTCCTCCCAGTTTTTGTCATGAATGCACTATGGAACATCCTAGATTTACACCAATAGGATGCTCCCATGAAAGAAATGCCTTCTGTTTCCAAGGTGTACCTATTCTGCTCCACTGAATTCCTTGAGATCTTCTTAGTATTTACGTGCTCCTTCCTTGCAAACACTCCTGCAGTATCTGGAACACTCCAAAGTGTCCGTGCCAAATACAGTGATTCATTGCACTGCATTAATAATGGGTAAGAAAAGAGGCTTTTGAGTTCTGTAACCCATAACAACTTTGAAAAGAACAAAGGGCCCTCTCTGAAGTCACTGAAGTTAATGGGCTCTTTTCACTCAAGCTCAACCTGGTTTTCCTGAATGCCTGAACACGAGCTCCTGCCATCTCCCTCCAGACACTCTTGCTGGGGCAATAGCGGCTGTTCATTACCTGCTTCCCCATAATGAAAGAAAATCAGGGAAGAGGAAAGAAGGGCACCGATGGTCCACGGAAGTGACTGGAGCCAATGACATGGAGCCAGCATCCCCAGAGCAGCACGCCCAGGCTCCCTGCAGGATGTTTCAATCCTGTGCCTGCTTACCCAACGAGCATTAATCCTTATCAAAGAGATCATTTGTGCACCGTAAGGAAACCATTTGCTCTCCTCCTTTCCCAAGGACTACATTTCTTTGACTGCCTCTGGCAGTGTCCCCCAGAAGCTGACACAGAACCCACCTTTCCAGGCAGCACACAGAAAGCACAGGCAAAAGCATCCAGAGAAAATCTGTGCAGCACCATTATCCAACCTCGCTTTTCAGTCTCCTGGGATCAAAGAGCAGCTCAGTGTCTTTTAAAACCGATTCCTCTCACAGATCTACAGAGAGGATAATAGGTTGATTAGCCAGAAAGCCTGAAGTGCAAGGACTCTCTCTTCACAAAAAATGTTGGTTTATCTTTCACAAGACATATTTGATTTACTGGTATTTCAGTCATTCATTTTGTTTAAATACATTTTAACTATCTTACATATCCATGTGGAAAAAACTCATCAACTCTAAGAATTCATTTGAGAGAAGCTCATAGTTTATGGATTTAAGTGAAAGACTCTCATGGCAACACCCGGCTTGGAAAAATTTGTTTCAGTTCAGTATTTTTCATCTCCTTTTGGAGACAACTACTCTTTTTGAACCTGATTTTCTAAGCACTTCGTCAGGAAGAGAGATTGCCTGCCTGGTCATTCCCACCTCACACCCAGTTTGGCTAATTTCAGCTAAAATGAAAGAAGAGGAGAAGTCTCAAAGACATTCTGTGTGACTACAGATGTTGAGGAAGGGATTGCTGCCTGGAGGAAGCAGCGTTCTCAGGGAGAGGAGCCCACCTGCAGAACAGCTCATGTGGCCAGTACGGCTCTTGGCTGCCCTAGTCCTAACACACAGTCCCAACATGACAGAGAAATGGAAAGAGCTGTAGGTGCTGCCACAGGATGAAGAGAGCAAGTTGAAGGCACGGCCTTCATGGAAAACTAAGCCTTATGGAATCACCTACAGAGAAATTCATTTTACTGTATTGTATTTCAGGAATGTGCAGTCTCAAGCTAAGAAGGACAATTCAAGGCTGCCATAAACCCGTGACCAGTTCCCTTCAGAGCACTGGGAAAGGCATCGGGGAGTGATGGGTTTCCAGAGCAAATGTTCTGCTGGTGTTTCCCAGCTTGCCCGTATGAGAAAACTCAGGATGGGTAGATGTGAAGATTACTGGGAATTAGAAAGAGGCTTAAATGACACTTGACGTGAGCTGACATTAGTCCACAGCAGGCAGAGGCAGAGAAGCCATTCCCAGCTTCATCAGGAGGGTGAGTGCCTGCCCAGACCCCTGCCAATGCGGGGAGGGAGACGCAGGATCCAGGAGGAAGTGTACCTGCACCTCTGCACTGCTCTTTTGTATTTCAATTTTCTTTGGCCAGTGGGGATGATTTTATAGCATCACAGCAGAACATTATCTTTTATACTTTGACAAAATGAAACCGAGTCCTTGGGATTTTTTCACCCATTGCTCTCTTGGCTACTTCACTGCAGTACTATTTCATTACTTATTGATTTTTCAACGTGCTGTCTGCATCGCTGTAATTTACACAAGTTCTGATAGCCCTCAGCGATTCTTAACACCTCAGGGTGAGATCATGGAGTTCACCTGAGATACCAAAGGCAGGCAACAAGTTCTTCAGAAAAGACGACAAATTGACAAACTTGATAGTCAAGGAGGAAATTTGAGCAGCTGCATGTGTATCATACCCTAAATTATCAAGATGTTTTTCTTAGCCAAACTGAATTAGAGCAAATTTGTACCCCCAAAATTAGTACAGCCAATAAGGGACTGCAAAGTGTACGGCTAAACCCCAAGAAATTAATAATGCATGTCCCTCACATGGCAGCTGAACTAATGTTATTTTTGCTGTAGCTGAAGATAACCACGGGTCTCAGATAGGCGGGCGAGAGAGAAGGCAGCCTCATCGTGAGCAAGGACAGGGAACTACAAAGAGCTTCTCTTCCACTGAGGCAAGTAGCTGCTGCTTCTTCAAGGCCTTTTCCATATTTCTGCCATTCTGAGCAGCTCAGAGCCATCACCTGTGGCAGGGCTGTGTTCACCTTGACCAGACAAGCCCGATGTCCCTGACATGATGTGATGCTCTAAAGTCCCATCTGCGTTCTGCTCCTCAGAGCTCCCACACTGGGATGTTTCTGCAGGAAATCAGTCAGTGCATAGTGAAAGATTCAGGCATTTTATTCTGGTTTGTTTCAGGGAGAATGAACTCCACTCCCCACTCAAAAAAAGCCTTTTTTTTTTTTTGGTTTAATGATGATTAATTTGAAGTATATAATTCTTAAATGTCAACTATTTGCTTCTTTAGCAATGGAAAGAGATCTCAGCAGCTCCCTGATGTTCCTGCAGATGAGAGAAGGGAACGAGGAGTGACTGGAGGCTGGTGACCTGGAGACTGTTTCTGCAGCTCCAACGTGCCCCTTGCACAGTCCATACACACATTTTTAACTGAGGGTCACAGCATGATCACAATAAAAAGCAACCTGATTCCAGGGTGACTAAACAGAGATGGCTTTTTCTCTTTTTCTTTGGGAAATCTTACTATTAAATTAAAGATGGAAAAACCTATTCTAAGTAAATCCAAAGCTGAGGAGTTAAACACAATATTTAGAACCTCTGGAACCAGAAAGGTCTCCAGGTCCTCCAGTGGCCAGACTGGCTTTGCTTTGCACATGCATTTCTGGGTTTAGTTTTAATTGGTTTGAATCAAACTAGTACCTTAAACTATTGCTTTTAAAAACTGTCAAGTATTTACATAATCCTTTATCTGCTAATGAGGCCAAATTAATGATACTAATATTTACTGACCCACAACAATATGTTTTATTCTGTAGCTCTAAAGGAAAACACAAATGACCTTACAAGATCCTGAACTGCATCACCTCCTGACTTTGCTTTTTATAATCCCCACACTATATGAAAGGCCTTTTTCCATCCCACAACCTGCACTTGTGTGCACACGTGTGCACACTCACCCTCTGTGCAGGTGCACCCACCCTGTGTGTGCACACTCATCCTTATTTACAGTCCTGACTGCATGAAACTGTTCATCAGTGCTGTGTGAATAATGCCAGGAAAAGACACTCTTCAACAAAATCGATACTCTGAAAGTGCTGGTTTAGGGTTGCAGTAGTTTTTGGTTGTATTTCTGAGTTATTCCTATTGACCTGAGTTCAAAAACAAGGTATTGATTTATAAAGTACCTTCAGTAAATACATGTGCATTCCCTGCTCCCCCCAATAACCTGGAGCACCCGGAGCTGGTGCCAGCACAGCTTGGGGACCCACGTGGTGGGTCAGAGGGTTTCCAAAAGCTGCCAGACTTTTCTGACAGAAAGGGCAATGGAGGGAACATTCCAAAAGCTCTGCGAGTGCCTGGGCTGGGAGCTGGAACTGAGATGAGGGAAGAATCAGGGGGGGAGGACTCGTAAAGGAAGTCCTGGGAATAATGAGGTTTGTTGTGTGTTTGCAAGTGGCACACAGGAGAAATTCAGCTTGTGTTGCCTGATGGTGCCCAGAGATCTGTCTCCCCTTGGGAACGGTTGGGATGTATCATTAACTTCCAGAGTAAATGCATCTTTCTCTGTCTGAAGGATAAAGTCCATTCTGATTTGTTCATATGGGTTTTAATTAAAAAACCCAAACCATCCAGGAGGTTTTAGAATAGTGCTGCTACATCTGAACTGGCAAGAGCTCACAGGGCTGAGTGAGCAGTACCTGCAGCCTGAGCTCACTGAGCAGAGCCAGCACTGGACCCATCCTGATCCATCCATGGGGATCACATCCAGGGACTGCTGCTGCAGCACAGCACCTTGGCAGAACCCCCTGCACCCAGGGACTAGCATTAAAGTCTGCTACAGCTGCTCTCTCTCTAATTTGGGATGGCCATCACAAGTCACCAACACATATTTTATCAGAAACCAAGCTTTAGAGAAAAATGTCTTCCCTTGAACTTACAATGTCACGTGAAACCAGTCTTATGGGAAATAAGACAAACAGAAATGCCAGTAAAAACCCCACAAAATATGTAAAACATATTCATGCAAGGTGCCAGTGCCTGTCTCGCTGGTCCCTGCTTTAAGTTTTTCATGATACTTACTGCTCACAGAGTCAAAATACAAGTATGGGTCACTCACTGTGAGAATCTGACTATCCTGTAGTTACAGATTTCTGTTACATGTGTACTTATGTGATGAAATCCCTCTGTTCCTCAGTCTGGTCACCATCTCACTCGAGCATCCCTGGGGATAGCCAGCACCAGACTGCAGGGAAAACAGCCCCAAATTGCCAAACCTGAGCGGAGACTGAAAGGACATAGACTTTTAGGCTGTATCCAAAGCATGTTTGGATTGAAAAGGAAATATTTCTGCTGTCACTGTTTCCCAAATGAAGCGTTTATCCTGAGAGAGTCTTTTCTTCTAATAATGAGACAAAAAATAAGGCAGAATGCCCCACAAGGCTGAGTTTCCATTGCCAGTGAACTGACCATGGGACAACCAGAAACAAGATGGTCAGTAAAATAAGAGAAGTGAATTATCCATGAAGCTCTGTAAGCTCTTCCATAGTACCTTTCATCTCGTTTCCCACTACAGACCTGGACAAATTGGACAGTTCAATGAGGGCAGCAGTCAGAGCACAGCCCAACGCTCCACCCCGGTGCTCCTGCCTGGTGTGACTTCAAAATCAAGTGGTTTGGAAAGTACAAGAAGGCATCTGAATTTTCATGCATTCAGAAAATTTATAACACTTTTATTGCCATGGAAGGAAACTGGCAACAAGCAATGGCCTTTCCTTCCCAGCCCTCCCCTGTCGGCAGCATGATTTGTACCCGCTCCCAGCACACAGTCCTGAGCTGGGGCTGTACATCCACTGGAGATCTTCCAGTGCAGCATTTTCTCATGAGATTTGTCAGCCATGAAATGCTTCATGGGAATGTCTTGGTTTAAGTCCATCTTGTGAGGAGTCCCAGCAGGTTTTTGAGACACCTGCCCACCCTTTCCACCCTCGTGCAGCCCTGCAGTGTCTTGACAGTTCCCACCCGAAAGCAACGTCCTACATGCTGCATGGACAATACATATCCCTGGTATTGACACTGTTTGAAAGAGTCCATCAATTTAGCTCATTATGAAGGGAAAGACAAATGCATCCAAAATTAATGAAATTTTCCAGACAATAAAATTTTTAGAAGTACTGCATGTTCATTTTAATAGTTTATGAATTTGAAGTGGCTGTTCTCTCCCTATTTTTACTATCATAAACCATTCCGACAACAACTGTTACACATATTTCCATAACACTCTTCTAACTTTAGCTCATTTCATAGTTTTATTTCATACTCCTCAACGGCTGTACTTCAAAACTTACAGTCTTGCTACAAAGGTCACATGTGACCACGTCTAAGTCCTCTAAAATCTGTGATTCCGAAACGCTAAGCTGATGTTGGTTTAATTGATTCTGTGGAAGCAGCGATGCCTGTAACTCCTGAGAATTAGGCCTTCCACAAACTGGCAAACTTTCAGTGGGTAAAATAAATATCCTCATATCCCTGTGACAGAGGATATATGCACAGCACACAGTTGTATCAACACACCTCTCTAATGATGCACTTTAGTTTAAATACTATGTCCAAAAGAGCCAAAGGATCACAGTTTGTGGAGGACAAGCCCCAAACAAACAATGGTAACATGTCCCAGCCATTCCCTTTCTCGAATGTCGCTGCACCAAAGCCCAAACATTTCAATGGCCTGGAGGGTTCCAGGAGTCCAGGGTGACCTCACTGCACTGACAAACACCCAAATGAGCCCATCTACCAGCACAGGCTCCCTGGAGTCCCCCCCAGTCTCCCCCATCCCAAGCCATGCATTGCATGCCCTGACACAATCCCATAGAGTGTTAGACACACCTGCTTTGGGATCTCTGAGCCTGGCCTGCACACTTCCCAGGACAGATGTAATAAAAGTAATTTATTGCCCCTTTTCCCCAACAGGATTATAGAAACATAAACAAAGAAATGTTGAGTTCTTCAAGGAAAGGCCCCTTGAACTCACAGATGCAACTGGGAGATTTAAGACTGCTCTTCCCAGACTAAGGCTCAGAGTAAAACTTTCCTCATCCTATTTCTGCAGGGGGCTGGAGAAGGCACAGCAGTTCGGGTTTGAGGATTGTTTCACTTTGAGAGAGCAAAGCTTTAGCTGCAGGACTGGGGTGTCGACATCCTCCACACGAGGAGGCAGCTTGGGGGCTGTCCAGGAGCATGGGCTTGGAAAGCTCAGACCACGCTGCAGATGAAGGATATGAAACTAATTACAGGGACCTCATAAAGTGTTACAGAGCAGATCAGCAGCCCCAGCTGATGACAGCACGTACACGACGGGAGGAACACCAACAGCTTGTCAGAACCTTCTGGATGCCCCCACCTCCCTCCTGGCCCCATTCCCTGTGCTTGCTCTGCAGGATGGGATCCTGCTCCCCAGCTCCAGCCAGGCAGATGCAAACCCAAATCCCACAGCTGCACTGCAGGCGAGCCCTAAACGGAACCAGATGGGCAGGGCCCAGCGCCCGCCAGCCATCGCCATGGCACATGCAGCGGAGCCAGGGAATGGGACTGGGATGCTCCCAGCATGCTCCTGCACGCTCCTTCCCTGCTCTCTGGGCCGGAGCTGCTGGTGGAAAGATGGAAACAGAGTGCCCAGAGCACTGCTTTCCCAGTAGCTTTTCTCCGAATTTTGCTGATAATAACATTATGGTTTTCCCTGCACTGGCAGTTGGATGAGAGGAGCCTGCAGCCTTCGGAGGGATCGATCTGATCGATCCCAGAGGCTCCATGTCATTTCCAGGGGATTTGCTAAAGAAGCTACTTATGTCCCTTTTTCATTTTCACCAACTCATTACCAGCTGCTGCTGCTCCCTGCACTTCAGCAGCACCTGCAGGAATGAATCCTGCTGCTCCCAGCCACAGATCCAGATGCAGAGCCCTCTCCCACGACTGAATGCCATGAATCGGAGCCCAGGGCTGAAGGCGGGCGACACCAGCGCGCGAGGGTCACTCCCCACCTCTCCCTCTGCGCAGGCATGCACACACACTCTCCTTTCTTTTTTCTTTTTTTAAAGGGCAGCCCAGCAGCAGACTAAGCAACTGATCCCCTGGCTTAACTTTTAAATTAAGACCATTGTAAATTTGGGAACTTGAGAAGAGATGGAGAGGACACCCATAATCCTTTGCAAATGTCAAGTGGCTCTCGATATTGGTTACTTTTCAAAGGTAGCTAGGCTACAGCGTGCGCAGTAATGAAAAAGCCCTGCCAGGCCCACTCCATAGGGCTTCAGTCAATATACATAATATTATTGGGCTTTGAAAGGATTAAAGATTGTTTCTTTTGCTTCCTTGTAATATGGTGATCTATTGCGCTTAAAACTCGGAGCGCACCTTCTCCCGCAGGGGAGATGCTGGAGGCCCTCCAGCACTGGGCCTGCGCCCGTCCCGGCAGCACCGGCACCCTCGGCACGAGCCCCCACAGACTCACCCAGTCCAATCAGTGATTCCTGCTGACACAGGCATCCCACCACTCTCCCACTGGG
>JAWWLV010000021.1:20320600-20414916 GCA_035041135.1 Platyrinchus mystaceus | reverse complement strand
GCACGAGCCCCCACAGACTCACCCAGTCCAATCAGTGATTCCTGCTGACACAGGCATCCCACCACTCTCCCACTGGGAACAGGAATAAAGAATTTTTTTAAAAAATAAAAGTTAAACAGCACTGAACGTCTTCAGCTACTAACAGGGCCAGAGAGCACACTTGAAAGTGTTGAAACATCTGGAAAAATACCGGTTTTTGCTACATCCTACTGAGAAAAGACTACAAGAACGTGGCTCCTCACAAACACCCATTAAGTACAAGAAATCTGAATAATTAGCACTGATTTGAAGCTCCCAGGACTCCTTTGAACCATCATGGCAGCTCTGGACAAGGAGGCAGTATAGGATGAGGCCCCACAACAATGCAACTCTTGATGTCGGGTCCCCACGTTGAGTCTGGGGTTTCTGGAAACACCATCTGCAAAAGGCACGTGCAAACCTTGATTTGAGGGGTCTCAGATGGGAGCACCTTGTGGCTGAATTACTGACAAAAATATTTTTTATCTTTTCACATCTGTATTTTCTTGTCCTGCTGTTTAATGAATATTATTTCACTCCATATGTGGAATTTTTCTTCTCACCAACCTTCTATATACGATTATAGCAGGATCACCTCTGACTCTCCTTTTACAAAGCCAAATGTGCAATGTTGGCAAGGCTCTCTGTTATACTCAAGAGAAAAGTAGCACTTGAGATTCCTGAGTAGGAGAGAGCAGGATGTGGCATCCTGGACACCAGCAGAGCCCAGCAGCCCCTGTGCTCCCTCTGCTCTGGAGTGAAGCTCCTGTGACTTAATGGCAAAGACGAGGGTGAACAACACCTGAGCCAGCACACTGATCCCTCCCCATTGGATCTTTACTGAAGTCATTAATTCTGAAAAAAGTAGTTGAACAAAGTAGTTTTTCCACACTATTGTGATCTTCAACAGGTGAGATGGACACTGGAACCTGCAGAATTCCTGTTTCAGCAAAAGATGGGAAATAGGAGAAAAGGGGAAAAGGAATTAAAGGCAGTGTTATAAGGTTTTTAAAAGTATCTCAAAAACCTTAATCTCAGTAAGATTTTAAACTGAAACCCTAATGAAAGGGCTGCTGCAGGTTTCAAGCCATTAATCCTGACCAAGGCTTCTCTGCTTTAGGGATGATCCAATGTTCATTGAATTCAAGAGAAACGGTGTCACTCCATCAGCAAACACAGCCTGTGATTTCAGATTGATAAAAAAAAAAAGTTCTACATTAAACCATCAATAAGTAACAGGGAGCATTTACAGACTGGATTACATGTTAGTTCAGTTGCTGAAAATAGTTTTCCTGAGCTCAGGTGGGATAACCAGAAGAGTGACTCCCAAAATGGATGTACCCAAAATGGAATAACCAAAAGGTTCTAGTGCCTCTGGTTTGTCTGATGCTTGTGGGAACTGTCACAAAGACACCAATGACAGAACAGTTTAGCTGCTGATATCTTTTATGAGACATTGAGAGATACCAGAAACTCCCTGAATATCTTGTATTTTCTAAATGTCACAAAAATTGCCCTCAGTCTTCAAAGGGTCTGTAGAACTCTACTGCAGAGATCTGAAGGTGAGGAATCCCATGTGAAATCAGGGAGAAAGAGAACCAAGAGAGCAGAACGGGCCAAATCTAGAGGCTGGAAGCATGGACATTACACCAAGATAATGCAGAAAAAGGGAATAAGGACTGAAAAGAAATCTGTGTAATGACCAGATGATCCTTGCTCAAATAAACTCTCTTTACAGGTATCGCACTGTCACTTTCATCTTCTGTGATCACAGAAATCCCAGACTTGTGTGGTGCTTCTTGTCTGGTGACGGAGAGAAAGGAGACCTAACCCTGCGCTGCCTGCAGGTGTTGTACCCACCTCTACCAGCAAAAGGGTCTGCAATGTGTTTTTAAAGACTGTAGCACAAATAGCCCAAATCCATTAAAGCAAGGGAATTAAAAAAAATAAAATCAAAAGACTCCAGCCTTTAGGGGTGATAAATCAGAGGTTAAATACCCAACACTTGTTCAGGTATCACTTGGGGGATTTACTTTTCCTTTTCATGGTAATTTTAATTTGAATTTTCAGGCCGACAGTTGTATTTCTTGAGAAATCTATACCATTCTCCTAGCAGTTTCCTTGAAATAACCGGTGGATCTTCAGCAACTAAATTCCAATTTAAAAGATTTGTCAGGAAGAAAATCCCAATCTCAATAAAAGGTAAATGCAGCCGGAGCTCTCCGAGCCAGGCTGACGGCAATCAAGGAGCAGGGAGGCTCTATTAGCTCAAATAAGTTAACAGATTCCAGGTAATCCTTCCTATTACCGCTAAACACCTGCATACAGATGTCATATCGTAAGCAAGGATGGATTTTTAATTTCTGGAAAAGTAAAATCCCAGGAACACCTTGTGCTGGGAAGGCAATGGAGGAGGAAGTGATTGTGGGGAGACCTTTGCCAACAAGAGGTTTCCCATTGCAGAAGTCCACGGGTTGCTGCAGAATGGTAAAGTCATTCATCACATGTATTTAAAGTTGAATTTGCTGGTATTTTATGGTATTGGATTTTATTTCTATTAACATTTTATGCTGAAATTACAGAATGATTCGTGAGTACTGAATTTTTGATTGCTTTTATACTTGCTGGGACACTATTAACGTTGATTTACGTTAATAGCACTGTAAGAAGATATTAACAATGAAATTTCCAAAAGCACTTAGCATCCCGTAATTGGAGTTAAATGACAAAAAAAATGAGGGGATAATAAAGTAGAGAAAGAGACAGAATTTTTGACAATACTCCCTCTAAACTGTATTTTTCAGGAAGAATTGGAGCAGGACAATTTTATAAAAGACTAAAGTCACCCATCAGGACGGAGAACACACTAAGCCACGCGACAGCAAATGGAGCTGCAGGTCCAGCACAACCTCCCACGGCGCCAGAGCCAGGCAGGGCATCCCAGGGAACGACAGGAGTCATCCCATCACACCAGCCAGGGCTGAGAGCTCCCAGGCCGGACTGAAATCTGGGAACTGGCAGCAGGAGGCTGGCACAGGAGGGACATTGAAGAGGACAGAAATTAGCCAAGTTTCATCTTTGGAGGCTGAGAGGATGAGGTTTCCCGAGGGAAGAACACAAACCAAAGGGGACACTGGGGAAGGTGCTGCAGAATCAGCCACTTAACAAGTGCCAGAGGTGAAACTGGCCCAGATGGCCAAACTCACTCCACACACCCCTACGATTTCCTCTGATCGCAAATCAGGCTAAACCAAATTTAATTTATTTTTTTAAAGCAGAATTTCCACAAACTCTACTTTGACATCACTTGTATACTGTTTTTAAAATTCTCTTTCCATTAAAAAAAATCAAAGTGCTTTTTTTGGTTAAAAGGTGCTGCAATGCTTCACTGTTCTCATCACCCAGAGTTAAATAGCTCATTTAGCCAGTCAGGGAACACACTGGACAATGTGACAAATCATATGAAAACGTGGAACAAAAAAGTAAACTGGAAACAAAAATCTTAAACCAGACAAGATAAAGAAACAAAACACCTTGACTGGCTTTGAGTAGCTCTGGAAAAAATGCCAGAAGGGTTTGTAGGGATGCATTTTATTGGTTTTGTTTAAATGACATTTTTGTGGGGGTAAGAAGGAGGATTTGACAAAACATTTTCAGGCAATTTTAATAAAGACAGAACTACAAAATTATTATGCTGGAAGAAGATTGTTTTGTCATTTCACTCAGACCAGGAAGGAAGTCAGAGTTTTGTTAAAAAGAAATCTTTTCCGTGGCATTTTATGGTCCACTAAAGTGTGGAAGAAAGTCCTCACAGAAGTCAAATTACAGAGTAGTGAACGAAAACTCCTGGCTGTACCTAGAAAAATAAACGTGTAGCAAAAATAAGTCTCATCAAAGCAATGACAAATCAGGTGTGGGATTCAAAAATGAAAAAAGCCAAAGAAATCTGAGACAGGACCAAACCCAGCTCTGTCTGAGATCCACAGACTGATCAGAGGGAACACTGGGATCTCACAGCCTGGTGATCTCATCCCCAAATTCAGACATAAAGCTGCTGTTACAGCGTTTAAAATATAAAAATATATATAAAGAAAAGCAACCTGGTCTAGTGGAAGGTGTCCCTGCCCATGGCAGGGGGCTGGAACTAGATGAACTTCAAGGTCCCTTCCAACCTAAACCATTCTACGACTCTGTGATCAATATTAATGTACGGAGTTCAGCTGAGCAGGCATCTGTGAGATGGTTTGTAGGTGGCTCATGACCTGTCTTTTACCATATACAACCCTTCTCGAGTCTGGAATTGTCCAGCTGCAGTCATGGCAGAGATCAGCTGGGGAAGGAGTTCTTTTGTCTGACCACAAACAACGATTGTACTGGTCAGGAAATGCAAGATTTATTATTATACAAAAGCAAAAAGATTTCTTGTTTTGAAAGATCAGCCAATATTTCCTTTCTATGGGAGAACAACTGTTCCAAAGGCAGAGCTGTATTTTGGGCACTGCCACCCTCATCGAGTTAAAAACAAACAAACCCCAATCCAACCCCTTTTATCAGCAGGAACCACATTTGCTTACAAAGAAGATCTGTCAGCAGCCCAGAGTAAATAGATCAAATGGAGCTGACATGCTACTAAATTTAATATGCATCCTCGTGTCTTTAAAATTCCCATCTACCCATGCATTTAAAAGGTAAGTTTGTGGACTTCTTAAGTAATTATAGTTCAATAACAGGCAAGAGAGAAATGCCTGGAAACTTAACAACAAAACCACTGACTGCTGCATAAATTAAAAACTGATTGATGGATGGAGAACTTAGATGAATTGTTAAATTGGCACGTGATTGGGAAAACCAACAGATCCAAGATTTGTAGGACCCAGCTCAGTAGGCTGTGTCAGACATGTACTTAAAGAAACAGCCACGCAGACATAACGAGTGGGTGAGGGCTCACTGGGTATGTAGATGGTACCCAAGGGCAGAGTCAGGTGCTGGGTGGGCATCAACACGTGGAGGAGAAACACAGAGCTGCAGAGCCAGGTAATGGCACTCAGGTGTAGGAGGACACAACTGTCCCCCACCCTGTCACCCTTCTGGATGTTCTCCAGAACCTGTTTCCAACCTGCTCCTGCACTGCTGTAGAAAATCCCACCTCCATGGGGCTGACACAGAAGCCAGAGGGGCCCGAGGCTGAGCCCTGCTTGAGGAGAGAAAGGCTGACACCAGAGAGCCAGAAAATGAGTATTTCTGGAGCAGAAATATCAGAAAGAGGTGGACTGTACACGGGGGGAGAGGAGGTGGCTGTGCCCCTGAGAGCAACACTGATCTCTGTGGCGCCAAATCCTCCCGAGGGCCCAGCGCCACACTCGCCTCTCCAAGTTGTGCCACTGGCCAGCGCCTGCAACATCTCAAGTGGGAAAATGTAATTTTATTAAGGCTCTTGGAGCTTCCCTCTCAGCATCTGCACTGCAGCAGAGCATACAAAGGGAGGTTATGAAGAATTTCTCATTATGGCCACAGGCGCAGATTCATAACGTCCCCTGGCCAACCTCAGTTAATAAAGCTCGTGCTTGGCCCACCTGCCCCCAGCCCCTCACCCACAGGTGCCCCAGCCCTGGGCCACACAGCACATCACCCCCTCAGCCTCCACAGGCAGGAAACTCCTGCTTTGCCTTCCTTAAATTCTTATTTCATGGGCACCTTCATTTGCAAACCTGCTCTTGGAGGCCCAGAGCTGTAATTAATCCATGTCACAGGAAAGACGTAGTGTCGGGAGAATTTATGACTGGCTCTGAGCTGCTGTGATGAGCAGGGGCACCTCAGCCCCTTGTGATATAAATGCCTCTGCTAATTGGATTGCAGGAGCTAATCAGGAGCTGGAGAGAGAATGAAGGCACTCGGCCTCCCCGCTGCTGGCGTGGGCTGATAAAGCCGGCAGCTGTGCTCGGGGAGAGGCACAGAAATTGCATCCACGGGAATTGCATCCCGGCACAGAGCCTGGCCCAGGGTGCCCAGGGCTGCTGGCCACGCAGCAGAGAAGAGAGGGCTGCCAGTAACCCAGACCAGCCACGGGCAGACACAGAGGGCTGTGCACACTGCAGGGGTGTCCAGGAGGGGCCACAAGCACTGGGAGGCTGGTGAGAGCACTGGGAAGCTGGTGAACAGCCTGCATGGCCCTGGCAGGCTGTATCTGGCCAGGAGCTGTCCGAGGAGCTGTAAGCATCCTGCCTGGCTGCTCCGGCAGGAAGCACCTCAGGCAACCCTGGGCCAGGGTACAGCAGTGGCACTGCATGGCTGCCTGGCATGGCTGGTGTTCAGACACCCCATGTCCCTTCAGCAGTCCTTGGGGTCTCCACTGCTGACCTCAAGCATTAGAAAAAGGGCTGAATGCTCAATGATCCCAATACCGTGTCTACTGACACCTTCGGTATGTGCCTTTCCCCAGCAAGACAAAAAACTAGAGGGATGGAGGTGGAAGTCACGCAACAAAGACACTACTGCAGTGGGAGTGAGGTTGACCACACCAGGAGCAAGCTGGGTGAATGTCACCTGCTATATGTGTGCTCCTCACACCACATGGGCCATCAGATGGTGGTGGGTGGGCAGGCAGGACGTGGCTCCTGAGGATGGGTTCAGGATGCTCTTGAGATGCTCCCACTCCAACCTTCATGGACTGTTCAAGCTCCTTGATCATCCCCAGCTCCTGACAGGGTGGACCTGTCCATGGGGAAATGGGAAGAGCCCTGGCTGGAGAGGTCTGACCTGACTGCACACGTGCACAAACCGGACACACAGAGGGCCTGGCTGGACACCAAGGGTTTCTTTGCAATACAGGGATCTCCCACATTCAAACAGTTTTTCTGTCTTCTCCACATCCTTCTTATTGCCCTTTATTTTGCTCTCTGCCTCCCTTTCTTGCAAATACATGGGTTTGAAAGTAAGTCCTGAAAATGATGACTAAACTCAGCCATCCCTCCTTACAGAAACACTTTTCCACCTTCTTAAACCTTTTTGGAGGCACGAGGGAAAATAACCCTTGTATTTATGCAAATTTCAAAGTGGCGTGTGATGATGGAAACAAAACAGTGCTGGAGCGCAGCCAAGGCATGGCACCGACGGGGCCTCTCAGCTGCTCGCCTCCCGATTCTTCGGGGGAAGCAGCTGTAGAGAAATGAAAATACAGAAGCCCCCGCGCTCACCCGCCACCGCCCGCGCACACATTCCAGCACCCGTCACCTCGGAGGCGGCAGGATGCGGGCTCCGGCCAGGCACTGCCTGCAGCCTGGAGCACCCTGTCGTCCCCCACAAGCCTCCCTGTCCCGCTGTTCCCGATTCCCCTTTCAGGAATTTACAAACATTTTCCGCAGATCAATATCTGTATTGATTATTCATTGTGAGCGAGTCGTGTGTCTTTGGTGATCCAACCTGGCAGAGTGAGCAGCCAAAGGCTGCGGCAGATACGGAGGGGGAAAAAAAGGAGAAAAAAACCCCACAGAAGGCGAGAAGGACCCAGATCTTGCTGGGTTTGCCACTGCCAGCAATGGAGACGGATGGAGAGGAAGGAAGGAAGAAAATGGGGACGGCATGAAAAGGAATGAAGAGACGAGGGAGCTGAGGAGAGAAAGCGAGAGCAGGAAAAACAAAGTCACCACTGGAGAACTGGTGCCGGGGCACGCTGGCAGCCTGGAGAGATTCCAGCCTCGCGCTCGCCCTTCTGCACACGGATGTGATGGACTTATTGCTCCGGGAGCGAAAAGTGACTCACGGTTTTGGTATCTGCTACGTAAGAGCTTTGGGGGGATTCCTTGGCTGGCTGACAGAAAGGGAAGAAAGCAGCAGCAGTGAGGTAAAACGCGATCCCTTCCTCCTGCCTTCCTGGGAATACTCGTCGCCCGGGCTGGCTGGAGCAGCTCGCTGCTCGTTTATGATATGCAAAAGGAGAATAATTAAAAGCGCCAGCATCACTTGCAAAGTGAGTAAACACAAAGCCTTTCAAAACATGCTCTTCAGCTAATGAGAAGCTGTAATTTCTTATACTTAAAGGCAAAAAAGACCCTGATGAGGCTCGGTGGCGGGTGCGCGCGCGCCTGCGTGTGTGTGCATGTGTTTGTAGATATGAGAGAATCAGTTAATTGTTGATGATGTTTAGAAAAGGGATTATGAGAAAAGACACTGAAATGATGACAGGGAACATCTTGGATCAGAGCCAGAGAAATAAAATAATCAAGGACAATCAAGCCTGCAGCTCCGGAGAAAGCGCCGACTGTTCTGCCAGGGACTTGGAAGGAATTTCCCCGCGCTGCCGAGCTGCAGCTGGAATACGTGCTTGGCACCAGGAGGGAGAACTGCAAGGAGCAGTTTGCTTGAAGCATGAGACAACAGAAGAGAGAACTATGGAGCTGTGCTATAATTCAGAGGTTAAACAGCTTTGTCTGCTTATGTGTCAAGTGGAGACTCGATTTTGTCCACATCTGACCTGCCCTGAAAATGCAACTTCTGAAATCCCCTGGCTGAAGGGGATTTCAACCTCAGCCGGAGCTGAGGATTCTCCAGACGCCTCTCCAGAACTGCTGTGACATTACAAAAACAAAGGAAAGGGAGCTCGAGGAATTATGTTCTCCTGTGGCTGCAGGACCTGATGGACCTGACCATGGGAACTGGCTCTGGAATTGATTCCTTCCTTAATTCTGGAAATCAGAACCACCTTGCTCTGGCTGGGGGTTGCAGCTCACTGCCTCCAAGCACACAGGAAAGGTGACAGTCATCGGGAATACCAGGAGCAAGCTTTCCTTCCCACCTGGGCATCTGCCTGCTGTCCTGAACGGATGGATTTTAATAAATGTTGGCTTTCTCTTGGGCTGAGGTTGGGTGGGGAGAGAGAATAAAGGGAAATTTAAACCATCCTGTGACTGCTGTGTTGTCAGTGAGCTACAGAAATGCCGTCCCTTTGTTTTGGATGTTAAACTCCGTCTGACTTCATTGTTGCTGAATTTTGGCACATTACACTCTGGGCTTCTCCAGCAGCAGAAACACATGGTCTATTAAAGTGGGAATCTTTGGGGACGCGGAGGCAGAGGAACGAGCCAATCATACATGGCTTTTCCACATTCCATGTTTTTCAGCATTTGCAGGAAGCTTTCCGGATGGTATGTATGTGTGTGCCCAGGGAGGGGAGCGGGGCGGGCGAGGGGAGCGAGCGCGTGGCAGCGCAGGCACGATGCTGGGATGTGTCATGGACGCGGCGCGGTCGGTGCTGCCGGGCAGACACCCCTTCCCCACGCCGGGCTCGCCGAGCTGCGCAGACCTGAGCGGAATCTTAAACGCCGAGAAGCAGATTAGCATACTAACCATGGTGTCAACCCCGCAGCAGCCATGGCCATCGCCCCGCTCCCACAGCCTGCCAGACGCTCAACCTGCTCCTTTGTCACAGCCCTTTTTATGTTTGTGTTTGGCTTTTGTTTCCCAATCAGACCCTAGAAATTCATTAACAGCAATGAAAGGCAGAGATGCAAAAACCTATAATGAAAACAAATGATCTATTTAAACGGTGCTGGGGCTGAAAGGAGGGGGCTTGCGGCGCCGGGACCAGAGGAGAAGGAAATCCTGCCACCTGGAAAATGCCTGGACATGCATGTCCTTCCCCGTGCCAAGGCTCCAAGGAGACCGTTACTACAAAGCCGGTGGTGTGTGTAAGGATGTTGTACCATTGTCTTTACAGAGTCTCAAACAAATACCAGCAACCAGCCAGAAGGAGAGGTCGGTCCTCATTGTCCCTGCTCTGGCTGCCAGTAATGCAGGAATTACTCTCTGCTACTCAACGGGCTTAGAGAAAACTTTTAGTGCCTGCAAACACAGACCTTTAAGATCACTTGAGTTCATTCACACCGGTCCTCTGCTCTGGCCCAGCAGCACAGGCAGCCCCAATGGGAAGGCACGGTGGCCATAGGGGACAGCATGGACGAGCCACTGCCCCCGTGCTCAGAGCCTGCAGGATGCTGGACATGGCACCAGGCTCTTCAAGTGTCTTCCTCTCCTGTATTATTCCTTAAATAGATTATTTTGCAAATGTTACTGTCCCCTAAAGTACCATGTGGTTGCGGAGAATAAAAAGATTTAATCCAAGCATGGTCTTTTTATCAGGATCAATCAAATATGGGAAAAACGGAAATAATCTATGTTGTATGATTTTTGTTTGTAAATTGTGTGTGTGGGCTTTAAATGGCACAGAGGCACAGCTTATGTATTTGTCATAGGATTTTTAGGCAAATCTGGAAGATCTCAGCCCCAGAGCTCTGTGCCCTGGCTGAGTGTGCAGGTCTGTGGGGCTGGAGTCCCGCAGCACGGCCAGGGACACCCTCCCACCGCCCTTGGCTCGGAGAGAGCCCGGCACAGCATCCTGGAAAATGTATCACTGGCACAGGTCTCTGAGCTCTGAGAGTCTGTGTAATCTGTACCTTTGGGAAGCAGGCATGGTAGCAGAGAAAAGGGAAATGGGCTTCAGCCCCTTTGTCCTTCTGCATCCAGCTCTTATTGCAGGCTGGGTTACACGAGCAAAGGCTCCTGGGCTCTGTGTGTGTCTAGAGAGGTATCCTGCTAATTCCAGCTGATTTCACTGGCTAAGAACCTATAGCTTAAATGTTTTAAAGATAGACAATGTAAAGACTTTATCTTTCGGAGAAATTAGAAGAAAATCTCCCAACACCTGCCACATGTCCACATTTTCCAGTGAGCAAAACAACCACCAGCTCATGTCTGAGGAAACCTCTCTAATCTGCACATGGTAAGGACATGCTGGATAATCTTACTCAGTGTAGTTTAATCTACCTTCACAATTAGATAAACAAACCAAAGCCCTTAAGAACCTTCAAAATTTATCCTAAACTACCACCAGTCCCCATCACTACACTTTTAATTGCAAACATGGCAAAACAGTGGTGAAATCAGAATCACAGCCTGGTTTGTGTTGGAAGGGACCTTAAAGCTCATCTCGCTCCACCCCCTGCCATGGACAGAGACACCTTCCACTATCCCAGGTTGATCCAAGCCCCATCCAACCTGGCCTTGAACACTTCCAGGGATGGGACATCTATGGCTTTTCTGGGCAACCTGTGCCAGTGCCAAATGTTTTCTGCCTGCTCAGGGTTCCTACTGATCATGGCTGGTCTGATGATGTGGGGCCAAAGAGTTTTGGAGCCACTGAAATAAAACCACATTTCCACAGCAGCTTCTGAAAGAGCCTTGTGCCAGTTAAAAAGAAGAAGTATTTTGGGAAATCACATGCGAACTGTCTCTCATATGTCAGCATATCACCCAGGTGATGAGCTACAAACACATTTCCACTCTTTTTGTTCAGTAGTGAAATAAAGCAGAGGAAAGTTACTAAAAATATGTTATATTCTTATGCCAGAAGATCCAGACATGCACTAAAAGACATTAAAAAATACCCCTCTTTTACTCTGAAATACAGCCTTGGTCCCATGTTCTACATTTCCCTCACACTTACAGAGGAGCAATTAGCCCCTAAACAGGTAATTATCATAATACCCCATAATGAAATCCATGCAACTATAGCAGAGTATGAACAATGGCCTTTTCCTCACCGGGTTGAAATCAAAGCCTTTCAGCTAATGAGCAAACCTATTCTAGATCCAAAAAGAACACTATGAATAGCATGGAGAAGAAAGTTCCTTTTTTACAGGGGAAGGGAACAGAGTGTGTTCTACTGACACAGAACCAATATTGTTGATTTTCCTCCCTGCAGCTGGTTAATGCTTTGGGTCTCTTCTGGAGGCACATGAGTTTCATGCTATCCTGCCCTCTGGCAAAATGAAACTGTACCTGCTTGTACAAATCTAAAAGTTACAATTCTGAGAAACAAAAGCCCGTTTTCCTGTGGACATTTAGAAGATTTATTCTCCTCTGGAGGCTTTCTCCTTAGCTTCTTCCCACTTGTGTGAGGTCCTTCCCTACTCACCCCACACATGCTTTTCACCACCTGTGTTTGTCTCTTCAACACCATCAAACCTGCAGTTTTAGTTGACTAAGATGCTCAAACCAATCACCCACAAAGCTCCCCGAGGTTTTCACTGCCCATCTTCACTGCTTCCCCAGTACCAGTTTGGGTTTGAGTTTGTTGCACTTCCTTATAACCACCATCACCCCACTCAGTCTGATGAAGCTCTGAGGTTGGGAGGGATTCCCTCAGCATAATCCCACTTTTCCTGCTCCAGTCATTAATGGAAACAGCACACAGATTGATCCCAAAATGTAGTCCTCTGGTAGGTGCTGCATGTTTTTAAAGAAAACTTGCAATTTTCAATACAACAAAATCAGTCAAGACATAACAGTATGAGAAAGTCTCAAGTCACCATGTGTGCTCCCTCTCCAAAATGTTTCCAAACGTCCTGCTGCCACTCCCTTTCCCCCTCTCTTATCTTCTCTGTGCTTTTCTGTCCTTTCTGTGTTCCATTTTTTTTCCCTCTCATTCTCACATCAAAGTCAAGAACACAGACCACAGGGAAGGTGGGATTTCAGCATTCCTCCCCCAGATCTCTGGATTCAGTTTACAACACCTGAAGAACACCATACACCCACCCCACAAAGGACACCAAGGCCTGCAAAGTTTCTTAACTAAATGGAAAAAGTAGATGCTTTGCTCAGGATCCTCTGAGATACTGAGAGCACAAAGCAAATGAGTGTCTGCCCATCACACGATTTCCCAAGGCTTCCATTTAATTTATAAGTCTGATGATTCTCAAGAAATTGAAGTGTGCACTTGTGTTGTAAACAAAATACTTCAGATAAAAACGCAGGAAGAAAGCAGGAGAGAAGCTTTCCTTAAAGGATAAAAAGACCCCAAAAAGTAAATACAAGAAAAAAATCCACCTCCAAATTACATTTCTCAGTTTTCCATCGAGACAGAGAACTCTGATGAGTATTTTTTGAAGCCTGCCATTAATCTTTCCACCGCTATTGGTATCACACAAGGTTAGTTTGATATTACCAAGTATCCCAGAGATTATGAAGGACCTTATAATGACTCAGAATATACAGATATATTAAAACCAAGTACTTCACAGTGACTCACTGATTTCTAGTTATGCACAAAATAATTCTGAATGAAATTACTATACTTGGAACCACTGTTATAGAGCTTTCCAGTGTCAAATCTCATGGTGGAGTGACTGGTAGGAAAGGAAGGGATATTTTTCCCACATTCAGGAAGATGTGCTTTCCGCCTGCACATCATTTACCACAGTTTTAGGAAACTGAATATTTAAGAATTAAAACAGGCCATCCAAATATGATTCACTTTCACCAATTCACATGGAAAATGAACAGGGTCGGGAGTCTTGTCCTTTTCTCATCCCCCCTTATGCCTGTTTGACTTGGACAGACGTTCAAGGGACAGTTTTCCTGCTAAGAAGATTAAGCCAAGGGCACTAATCATTTGGCCTGTTCTTAATGACAGAAACTAACAGTTAGGGTCAACATAAATAATTAAATACAGAGCCCCAGTGGTTCATCACCAGCCCACACAGAACTACAGCTTGGCAAGGTATCAGCTTTGTAGACATGTAGGAAAAAATAATCCAAGGATGGCCTTGCTCAAAAAACACCTTTTCATTGAAAAAAAAAGAGGACCCAACACAGCTGACCCGTGAGTCAGGTGCTCAGAAACACTTCACGCAGATGGCATTTAAATGAAACCACAGAGCCGTGGGAAGGAAGAGCGAGCAAACCCTGTGGCTCTCCGAGAACACAAAGAACTCCCAACTCTGCTAGAGAACAGCACGGTTCTGTTACGTGTACCTCTCTTAATCCAGGTGATTTACTTACACATCCCAGGAGGGCAACCAACACCAAAATCACCTCTCCAAGGCTTACAAAAATTAGGTCTTCCTACCTCAGTGTGGATACGTAGAGATGTCGCAGGATCCGGTGCCAGCGAGTGGAGCAGAGGAGATGGTTCCTATTCAGACTGGAAAAAGTCGGTATAAACTCTCCAGATCAGAGCCTGCAAATGAAAGAATGAGAAGTATATAAAATATCCTGAAGGATTTGGAATAATGCACCAGAAGAAACAGAAGTTTGGGTACATCATGGATTTGTTAATATTTTTGATTGTTAGTTCCAACTCAGTTAACATTCCCAAGAGTTCCACCTCTCCTGACACTGAAGGCTGACCTGTAGCACCTTTATGACAGGTATATTTTGCCTCCTACAAACCAGACAGCTGCACCTTTCAGCTTCCTGGCTTCATAGGGAAAAGACTGTACCAGCTACATTTAGGTGGCTTTGCCAATGGAAAGCCCATGTTTATCTGTACCACAGATCTGGCTCAGCCATCAGCAAACATAGAAGCTCTGTGGGCTGTTCTGTTCTATCCAGTGCAGCCCAGTCTGGCTGCTCACATACCCAGCAGGGGAGCAGAGACATGAGGAAGGAAGACAAACACAATGAAGAGTCAGGGAAAACAGCTGGATTCATGAGAAGCTGCCTGCTTCCCAAGGAAACCCATCCCTGTGGGCGCACAGCTTGGCACCTGGCTGGGCAGCTGACCAGGAGGTGTCATGCAACTGATGCCAGGAGGTTTTTGGGATGGAAACTCCCCCATTCTGATGGCTATTCTTGTTGCAGTCACATGTCTGAAGCTGCCAGGAATTTATCACTATGAATTACAAAAGCCTCATGAAATACTGTTTGCCTCTGCCCACTTTGTTACTCCTCTGTCTACCCTCTACACCTGAAGTTGTGGCTGCCCCATGCCTGGGAGTGCTCAAGGCCAGGCTGGACAGGGCTTGGAGCAGCCTGGTCTAGTGGAAGGTGTCCCTGCCCATGGCAGGGGTTGGACTGAGATGAGCTTTAAGGTCCTTCCAACCCAAATCATTCTGTGATTCTACGACACACTCTGGGACAGGAGTGCATATGAGACACACCAAGGGAAAGGCTAAACCATCACACATTCAAAGCTTGGTTTAAACCAACAAAACAAGGAAGCTATCCAAAATAAAAAAGGTACTTTCAGGAAAATGGAAGTTGTTTCCAAAGAATGAAAATAGAAAAGGACATAAATCCAGCACGCTAAGTGCAAACCCACGATAAGGCAAGGCAAAACGGGGCCTGGAGAACAATCACCAGAGTTCAGGGAGCTAATAAAAACTTCTCCAACACAAAAGCAGGAAGCCTGTCCGTCACCCAGTGCTGCTGATGGATGGGCAAGGCGTAAAGGGGGGAATTAAGAAAGATAAGGGCGCAGCAGCAAAATTAAATTAATTCCTTGCACTGCTGTTCACTATGGAGGGGTCAGGAGGGTTCATATGCCAGAGCAACAAATCACCAGACGCAGACAGTGCTCTCTCCATAGTCCTCAAGGAGCCCAATTATGAAATTGCTGAACTTTCTTCCTTTGCATCTGAGGAGTGGAAGGTGATAAATTTTTACAATAGGCTGTAGGAGTGACCATGGGAATGACAGACCACAAAGTCTGACTTCCAGTAGAGGCAAAAGTGTAGAAAACTGTGGGACTGGTTGGAATTAGCAGCAATGAGTAAACACGTGTCTGGAGAGGAGCCTGAACGCCAAGAGAAGAGTTTATATGTACAGATCCAAGTTGTCTGACAAGGAACCAGCCCTGCTAATACGGGAGATTTGGGCTGATACAGTGGAATCAGATTTTCTAAAAGCTTTTCTAGAACATCCCTCACTAAAGGTTCTTAAGGAAACTAAACTGTCATGGAGAAAGGAGGATTAATCTTCTCGCGAATTCCTGATAGAAAGATAGGGAAAAAAGGGCATGAACACAACGTTAGCAAGGGAGGGAGCAGAAATTTTGCACTGCCTCAGCTTAGTTATAAATAACCTGGCAAGAGGAAACAGAAAAGTGACATGCAGGTAATGAAGGTAACACACAGAATTTTTCAGGAAAGTCAAGTTTAAGAGTAACAGAGAAGAGTTCCTGCAAAACCTCCCAGAGTTCAGACTGGAGACAGGATGCTGATGCATGTCTGTGGCTGAGGAGGATACTGGGTTTAAAATCCAGGTATTTTAAATTTGCCTTTTTTAAAGGCAGATATTTGCTTGCTTTAATAAATGGATTGGCTTGGGGAACCACTTGATCCCAGTGCCCTTGGACAAGGGGGAGAGGACAGGCTAAGTCCTAAGTCTGCTTTTTGGGGTTTTTTTGGCCACACAGAATAGCATCCCCCATTCTTAGGGAATCCTTAGAGGAAGAGCAGGGGAACAGAAAGGTGAAGCTTCTTATTTGGGCCATATAATGGGATCTATTACTTGGACTTCAGCAGCTAGTAGGATTCCCTCAGTCTTTGAGGTGTCACTGGATATGTGACAACTTTCCTTTGGCTGTTACCAGATTAGTTACTGGTCAGTACCTGACTCCATCCCCTGACTGATCAATAAAAGCAGAAAGCCATGGCTGTGAGAAATCCCCCTGGTTTTGGGAGAACAGGGAGCAAACACCTCCCACCCCGGGGGATCATCCTCCAAAACCAATTGCAAATGTGCCGAAATCCCTTTCATTGTTCTGGGATGAATGCAGGTAGGAAGGGACTGCTGAAGCTGCTCTCCCTCTGCCCAGGAATGTGCCTATGAATGGCACTGTGGCTCATGGCCCTGCTCCTGGTGTCACGGCAGGGACACAGCCCATGTTCCCTGGGGCACCTTCCGCACCCGGCACGGCCCCTGCTCACCTCCCACAGTTGGTGGGATGGGATGATGGAGACAAATGGCTCTGAACCTGTCACAAAAGGACTGTTTTCTAGAAAGGGAGCTCTGGTGAAAGGAGGCTTGTCCCTCTGCCCAGCCTCACTGGCTCCTTTCCTGGGGCTCCTGATTGACGTGGGAATCCCCCCTGCGTGGCTGTGACTGGCAGGGAGCTTTCCCCATCAGCAGCTGCCCTGATTCTACAGCAGCTGAGTTACTGTACGGCGAAGAAAGAGCGTCCGACAAAGCCCACACTAAACAACTGGAGCCCTCCTCGCCAGCACGGAGACAAAGCCCACGGGGAGCCAGGGGAGGCCCCAAGCCTGCCCGGGGCAGCAGTGATCAGGCAGCCCCTGCCCCCCTCGTGCAGGGCCGGGGGCACACGTGGGCTCGGGGCGCTCGCTTTGTCCCACCACGTGCCCACACACGGAGGCCACTTGTTCCCATCTGATCGCAATTAGCACCGTGCCAAATTCCACTGCCCCACGCTAATTCGGGAGGATGGGCATGTCACACCCTGCCAAGAACTACAGCCACCACCGAGCCAGGGCCTGCCGACCCTTTCATTAGGCTTTTGTTTCTGAAGTGAGGGCTGATGGACTCCCCTTCTTTGTCAGAAACACCCGTGGAGGCACTGGAAGAGGCAACAACCTCAGGTCTGGCCTGAAGGATGCTGTGTGTGTGACTGAGCAGGGCAAGGGATGGCTGCCACACCCCCTGCTCCATCACGGATAACTTGCAAATTCAGAAAAATCGACTGTCTCCAAGATGCTGAAAACCCAAAGCTGCATCATTGCTGCAGAGCTGGTGCAGGCACTGTGGGAATGGAGCAGGGAGCACGTCCCTCCCACCCGTCACCCCAAACCAGCCGCTGAGTGCCCAGCCAGGGCACAGCCCACACTGCACCCACTGTCCTGCCCCTCCCCAACTCCGGACAGCTACAACCAAACCAAATGCTCTCAGGACAGGGCTGCACCCTGATCACACTGGCCTGGCCACATCATTCTGAAAACCTGAGATGAAAACGGAGAAAACATGATAGGTTTCACTAATGCCCTGTATCAGATGCACTGTGCTGTGCAGCAGCAGCTCAGTTCCCAACCAGATCCCGGAGGAGCCATCATCACCCCACACAAGGGAGCGGGGAGGCTCCGCCAGTGACCTGCTCAGGCCCCATGCCCAGGGGCTGTGTCTCCCTGCAGACCAAGCCATGAGGGGTGATGAAAACACGCTCCTTGCTGCTTTCTTATCTCCAGTTGCCATTTGAACGTCACTCCTGACATGATCTGGGGATGCCATGATGACACCCAAAATGTCATCCACAAATTTAGGACTCCTAAGCTGGTGTGGAGGTGATTCCCATCTGCCTGATGATGACCAGAATAGAATCACAGAACCATTTGGGTGGGAAAAGGCCTCTATGCTCATCGAGTCCAACTGTTCCCCCAGCACTGCCAAGGCCAGCACTGACCCCATGTCCCCAAGTGCCACATCCACATGGCTTTTAAATCCCTCCAGGGGTGGGGACTCCATGTCTGCCCTGGGCAGCCTGTGCCAGTGCTGGAGAACCCTTTCCATGAAGGAATTTCTCCCAATATCCAACATTACACAGACTCAGCAGTCTGGCTTTTGAAGGACATTCTGCTCTCTTGAAACCGACCTGTCTGCAGTACCCAAGGCTGTTGAAGCCTGTTGTAAAACCTCAGTAATTCCCACTGATTCTGAGGAGAATGCTGTGAATTGCCAAATCTGTCAGGTTAGCAGCACAAGAGCAAACTGTTCAAATAGACAGAACAATGCTTCACAAAATGCAGTTTAACTTATTTTCTTAACTGTGAGCTGATTCCTATTTATGCTAATTCATAACAGATTATGAACTCTATTATGTAATTGGAAAAATGACCATAAAACTTTCACAGTCCTAGAGAGGTTTCGGTTGTCTGTTTTTTTACACTCCATCGCTTACAAGGGCTGGCACACACATGGCTGGACCCGTGTCCCCATGTCACCCCCACACACACAGAACCACCATCGATTGCAGGGCACAGCCCGCTCCACACAGCAAATGAAGCCATTTATCAAGCCCTGGGGTTGCTCTGTGAGGGACTGTGGGAGGGACATGGATCTTTGTAGAGGCTGAGGCACACCAGGATGTGGCCAATTGCTCCATCTCTGGGAGTGTTCAAGGCCAGGTTGGACGGGGCTTGGAACAACCTGGGACAGGGGAAGGTGTCCCTGCCCATAGCAGGGGGTGGGATGAGATGGGCTTTCAGGTCCCCTCCAACCCAAACCATTCTGGGATTCTGTGATGAGGACACTGCTCTGCTCACTGGAGTGCTCCCACAAACATCTGCCTCGGATCGGGGGGGGGCTCCTCTGGGTCACATCCTGCTCTGCCTCCTAGCTTGGGAACAGGATAGACAGACAGTGACTGACTGCAGAAGGGAAAGATACACTGTCAGCATCTCAGGGAGGAAATGCCCCAGCAGGGCACTGCAGCAGGACATGGAGTTGTTACATTTCAAATCCCGTTTCTGTGGATTTTTTACCCCTAGGTGTGCATTGCTGCTGGGGCCTGAGCCAGAGCGAGGGGCTGGGTGTGCAGCCGCCGCCCAGAACCCGGTGTTTGAGCTGTAATTGGTTTGAAATGATTGTATCTTTTCCCGTGTTATTGCTGTACATGGCTGGGTTTTGTACAATACTGAAAATCAATAATAATGCATGAAAAAATGTTCTCCCACCCCCCTTAAAAGTTAAATAATCTTGTTAGGATTCTGGCACTGCTATTTTAAATCAGTTAGTCTATGTTTTTCATCCTGAGCTCAAGACACACTGGGGGTTACCCGCAGGACCCCCCGACTGCAGAGCCAGTGCTGCATTCCTGCTGAGGCTGATGGACAGGTATGGCCAGGGGAGCCCCTGCCCTGTCTGACATGCACAGGGATGTGGTTCAGGCACTGCTGCCTGGGTAAGTCCATGGTGGTGTGACCTCTGTCACCAAACACTCTGGCTTACAGGGAGGAGTCAGACCCAGGAGGGAGGCTGACTCTGCCCCAGTCATGGGGAAGCCCGTGGCAGGGGGAGCCAGAGCTCCTTGCCAGGACAGCGCACCTCGTGTTGCTCTGACGCCCCTCTGCACCTCCCTCAGTACCAAGGCAAGCAAACACACTCCCAAACTTACACAGTGCCACCAACATTGCTGGTTTTGTGTTTGCTGACGTATACAACAAACCATAGAACTGTAGAATGGTTTGGATGGGAAGGGACCATCAAGATCATCACATTTCACCCCCCTGCCATAGGCAGGGACACCTTCCACTAGCCCAGGTTGCTCCAAGCCCCGTCCTTGGACACTTCCAGGGATGGGGCAGCCACAGCTTCTCTGAGCAACCTGTGCCAGGGCCTCACCACCCTTCCAGCCAAGAATTCCTTCACAATATTCCATCTAACCCTGCCCTCTGGCAGTGGGAAACCCTTGTCCTGGCACTCCAGGCCCTTGTCCAAAGACCCTCTCCAGATCTCTAGGAGCCCCTTTAGGCCCTGGAAAGGCCTCTAATGTCTCCCCGCAGCCTTCTCTTCTCCAGCTAAACCCAAGGAGAACAGAAGTAGAAAACCCCCCCACAACAGCATATACTTTCCACTCCAGATTAGGATTGGGATGGAGATGCTACAGGAGGTAATGAGCATGATGAGATGAGAACAGGGGAACTACTTAAAGAGATTAAGGGACTCAGGGCAGAGTAATTGAAAGGGCTGATGGCCTCATTGTGGCCTTTAACAGCTCCAGGAAAAGGAGCTCGACTTGCTGCAGCACCCGGCAGCAAAACTGGGCAGCTGGGAATGGCACAGCTGGACAAGGGGCAGGACACTCACAGACAGCCACAGCACCCCAGCACAGGGTCATCCTGACCCCTGGGAGCCCTGGTACAGCCTCATCCCTTTTCGATACAAATCCACTGCTTTGTTCTGGTTTGGCAACTGACCACCAAACTCAGAGCCTGAAAGAAGTGTTCCATGTTAAATGGAAACATTTATATTTCTGAAGCAAAACTAAAAATATTTTGGGTTTGATAAGAGTATTTTGTTTGATGCAAGCAAAACCTTTCACTTGGACTGTGGGGTTTTTAAAATGTTCTGTTTCAAGAGAAAACCTTGTTAACAAAACAGAGACATTTTCATTTTTTTCCTAATTTTTCTAAGATATCTTCACTTTTGTTCAACCTCTTCAATTTAATGTAGCTTTGCAAACTTTTAAAAACTGTTTTTCTGAAAACAAATTACTTCCCTGTATGTGCTGGGTCACTGCAGGAGCCTTTGCCCCACGACAAACACACACACGTGTCTCCGAGTTAAGGGTGTTTTGTCACGTTATCCTGGCCCCACAGTTTGGAATTCCTCAGGAATTAAAGCCTTACATAAACACAGCATTTAACTCCATTACAGTATAATAATGGTTTTAAAACAACTTTGTAATAGGTTCTATAATCTTTTTTTAAAGTGCGTATTATTGTACTGTCACAGTTTCCTTCGCTCCATAACAGCCCAGTCAAAGCAACAGATACGAAGGTAAACACAACTGGGAAGGTACCGAGTGCTACGTGGCCCCTTTCCCAGGTCCAGAACTTGCTTTTCCCAAGTGCCAGCTGCTCCACAGACAGGCCGTACTAATTGTGGGACAATTTGTGTATTCTTAAACTAAAATATTTTTCAGTTAAAGCAATGCATAAATTATTTATTCATTTGTATTTGCGTTTAAATAGTTGAAAAATGTCCAAATTAACTGCTTTGAAAATTGTTCCAAAATTTCCCCCTAAGCTGTGACCCTGTGGCCAAGTTTAATCTCAAAGCAAATTGAAAGAAGGGTTTGTAACGAACACGTCCAACGGCTCTGAACGTGCTTTGCTCCAGAGAACCAATGCAGCCCATTTGCAAACTCGGCCAGCGCTGCATTTGAGGCCCCCACTTGGGGTTCAGACATGGGCTTTCCACCAAGTTACCCAACTCCAGAGCTGACAACCCAAGATTTTGTTGGGGAGGTTTTATTCATCCTACTTGGTGGCTTCCTTAAAGCTCCTGCTTGTGGCCGAACACAGCTCAGCCTTCTGTTAAAAAACCTTCCCAATGCCCGTGGTTGTGGTGGAAAACACTGAGTGTTAGAAACCAGAATTCCAAGGAAAATAGGAACTACATCAGTTCTAATATTCTATACATACTTGTGTCAAATCTGAGCTTTAGGGAGCTCAGCTCACAGCTCTGACAGCAGTTTTGTTCCCATCACCTCTAACCCTGCATGTACCTACAACCAGTTCTGCACCTCACGGCTCTGGGGCTGACGGCCCAGTCTGACCACGGACCTCCAAAGCCAAACACCGTTTGCTTATGGTCTCTGTGGAAAGTTTAGCTGCAGGGAAACAGCCTGTCCTTCCTTTGTCATAAATCTGGTTCCTTCAAACAGCAGAAATTACAGCAGATTAATTCCTTACACCACCCCTCTCAAGGAGAACTGCTGAGAGGGAAGGGAGAGGAACAGGCACTGCTGTAAGATCTCAGCCAGCAGAAAAATGTCAGGAACCAGCAAGAGAGGTGGTTTCCTGACAACATGTGTCCTGATACCAGTTCCCCCAGAAAAGGGGGGAGCTCCTACACTGACAACCATGCTCATTTCAGGAAGAGAATGAAGAAAACAGTTATAAAAGAGAACCCTTAAGTGTGCGGAAGAGGACAGAAGCCAAAAGACTTTGTCAAATCTTCAGTGGAATAGTCACATAACTAAAGAAGCAGCCAAGAGGTTTATTTTATTTAATATTTAAAATTAATAATAAAATTCTATAATAGGAAAAGTCTAAGTCAAGAGAGCAGAATGGACTGGGTTTGGGGCTCCTAACATAGCAACCAACTTGGCACCTCACCTGTGAGCATCGGCTCTTTGGCTCTCAAAGGCTGCAGACTTTCAAGCTGGGAATATCTCAGGGTTTTGGCCCCACAGTAGTCTGACCTCTAAATTTGGGTCATGGCGTGCTATGAAAAGCCTCACTCGTCCTTGCTGGACCCCTGGGCAGGACCGTTTGCCCAGCCAGCCCTCACAGCCAGCCCTGAGCTCCCCACGGCTGCCGGGTGGCAGGTGCCGGGCAGGGGTTGGCACAGGAGGAGCTGTCGCTGCTGGGGCTGCGCTGTCACCACGCCGGGAAAGCACCAACCACCCTGCAATGGATCACTCCTCATGCTGCTGGAACAGGTGTGAAAAGGAGCTGCCATGCTCTGCATGGTGTAATTGCTGTTTCTTCTATACCATTTTATAAGAGGGTGTGATTCTTCAGTAAAACCTCAGAGAAAACATCCCAAGTCCCCCCCCCCCAAATACTCAAGCCTCAATTTATATAAAACAAAACTACTTACCAAGAAAAGCAAAATCATTGAAACAGAGATCTAAAAAGCACAGGAGGCATTCCAGCTCCCTGTAAATAAGTTTAAAACTTGAAGGTAGAAAAAAATATTAAATGCCAATCAAGAGCATATGGACTTGGCTGGTAATTTCTCTGGCATGGCTTGCTTGCTTTCCACCAACCTTCTGAGGTACTGGACAATCCTGAAAGACATCTGCCCAGAGAAGTTGTGGCTGCCCCATCCCTGGAAGTGTCCAGGGCCAGGATGGATGGGGCTTGGAGCAACCTCCTCTAGTGGAAGGTGTCCCTGCCCATGGCAGTGGGTGGAATGAGATGAGCTTTAAGGTCGCTTCCAACCCAAACCAGTCTGGGATTCCATGATTCCAAGAGGAAGAGACTATCAAAGCCTCCACTGCTACTTCAGCCCCTTCTCACTGCAGGGTCTCTGGGTCAGAGCCCTCTGAGCGCCACAATCTCTGCTTCTGTCCCTACTCCTGGCTTAGGGGCAGCCTGTGCTCAAACACAGAAAATACAAAGCTTTTGTCAGGGAATGGGTCCAGGCTGGGACAGAGGTTGGGGTGCCAGAGGGGAGCCGCTCCCCACCCCTGCAGTGCACACATATCAATTATAAGGTTGCCCCACCTTCCCCCCTACTGCTTCCTAGAGCAGCACTAAACGAACAGTGTACTTGCCTAACAGTTTCCCCTCCTTCCCTCTGAACCCATTGACTGCTCTCATTTCAACATTCTCCAGTTCTGGTGTCCACGACTCCAGCCCCTGCACGGCAGCGTGGACCGGCTGCCGGCCCGTCCGTGTCCTCACACCAGCGGCAGCAGGAGCAGCATCCCGGCACAAAGGCAGGCGCTGAGAGCCAAGACGATGCTCAGTGCCTCGCTGGCTCATGCAGCTCATATATATCTTCTGTAAATAACCCTCAGTTTTCACATGGATTATTTAGACTTTCTGATGAAACTGCAGAAATGCCACTGCGGTGGCCGCGCACCCAATCAGGCGGCAGCTCCCTGACCCCGGCACCACTGCCATTAGCTTCAAGGGGAAAAACCCTCCTCGTCTCTCGTTATCCCTTTTTTTATGATCTAGGATTCTGTTAATAATGACTCCACGTTACATAAAACAGATACATTAATGTCACCAAGTCCCAAAAGTACTGAATCAAGCTGACTCCTTCAGAAAGGAAGAAAGTAATAGATATGAGCCTTAATAAGAGCGCGGATCCGAAGGACGGGAAGGGCTCCACCAGATCGCTTTCTCCTTCCTATTTGAAACAGGGGATTTAAAGGGCCATGCAGCTAGAGAAGATCAGAGTCATGGCAAGATGACTGTGAACACGCCATCAAAGGGAGCAAATCAAACATGATTTTAGGTGGTGCTGCAAAGGCATGCTCAGCCTTCTCCACCTGCCCGCTCCGCTCCCAGGTGCTAATGGGGAACAGAGATGGAGAGGCTCGGCAGCCCCACAACCTGGCACTCACCTTTCATCTCCGGAATGAAAGTGCTGGCTTAGACCAACAGCTCTGGAGAAGTAAGTTGCCTGGACTCAGTTCAGAGGAAAAAGTGGACAAGTCTCTGACCTATGCATGTGGCTGAGACTATTTCTATTCTTCTATAGCTGGAGCAGATGTTATCATTAAAAGCAACACCCAGTGATAGCTAGCGATGGACAAATATTAAAACAGAACAAAAACTCTAATCAGAGCAATGAAGATATTTAGTGGCAAAACTAACTATGAAAGCTTCAGAAAAGAAAACCTAGGACAGCCTGGCCAAGTCATCTGGGACAGAACAAGGTGCAGAAGAGTGTCATGGTCAGAATCAAACATCGGTGGTCTCACACAGATACAGGGTGCAGACCCTGGTATCAAAGCCCATGTGAATTATGGCCAGGGAACACAAAAATGGATTAATAAATTTGTAAGTGTTTGCAAGTATTTTAAGGAAAGAAAAATGACATGTAAACCAAAGTCATGTTTAGGGGGGGGTTTCCACCAGCTGGAGAGAGAGCAGGTATTTTTATTCCCACCTCAATGAATTTAGGAAAGGGTAAAATCCTAAGGCCAAGTTGGACATATAAACAGATGCAGCGTATTTTGTAGACTGGCATCAACACCTTTTTCAGGCTCCACCACCACATCCATGGTTCCTGGTCTGTACCAGAAGCAGACAGAGCCTGGGAACAGCTCTGTACCAGTGTTAAATTTAGACTCATCTGTACAAACAAATTCAAATTCAACTCCCCTGACAGAGATACTCCAGAGGATTAGGTCTATTAAAATTTGTATTTTGCAATTACTTCAGTTTGCTTTGCTTCTTTTCGAGGTTTTATGCTAAATTACATGGATAGAAGATCAAGCTTTGCTTAAAAGATCTGTTTTTTCTGAATTCTGCTACTGGTAGAACAAATTTTAAATCATGTGATACAATCACCATTTTGATTGATAGGCTCACTTTTTAACCAGGCTGTGCATGTTTAATAGAGAAAAATCTGACTTAATATACTAATTTCTAATTTAACATAAATAAAGAACATGACACATTAGCCATTTTTTTCTTAATTCCCTACTGTAAGATGCTCAAACTGGGATGAGGTTTGTGTTTATGCAGCACACAGTGACCACCACCACCTTTTGGGAGGAAAAGGTACCATCTCTGTGTCTGTTCCGAATTCACAGAGCGGCCGCACCGGTTCTGATCTCAGAGTCGTTGGAGGATTAACTTGTGAACAACCAAAAGTATAATGTAACTGGTAGGTGCAATAATTTTAAGTGCTAACTATCTCCCGATGATGGCAGATAGGAGTTAGACAGCAGTGAGACTAAACTTGTGGTTATTTCATTATTGCATAGACAATGCCAGCCCTCAAAGCATGCCAGGCATTTTCCAGATCAGAGGAAAATGTGATCCTGCTCTGAGAGTGCCTAATCTAAAAAGTCAAAGATGAAAAGAGGAAAAGGAACTCAGGATACAAAGGAATCTATGTAGTGACAGGTCCCAGCTTGTTATTTTAATTAAAAATATGCTAAATCCTTCTTTTTGCCTCTTTCAGCCCTCTCATCCCAGCTCTAAGCTTCAATTTCAGTGTCCACATAACCTTCCTAATCATCCACTGCTCCCTCCACATAAAGGAGCTCTTTGGAGCCGGAGTCAGTCTGGGAACAGGATACGTGGCAGAGGGTGACACTGGGTAGGATAACAGACCCCAAAGACTGGGAATCCAACAGATCCAGTCCAAATGTGCTTCCAGAGAGCCATGTATGTCCTGCCAACAGGGGCCCTGGAATTTGGAGGCTTCTCATGACTTACAGGGGGTAAATTGAAGAAAAGTCCACAGCAGTGGCTCCCCTACACCTGCATCTGTGTTCAGCTTGGGAAGTGCATCTGCTTCCCAAACACCATCTCCATCCTCAGAGGCCCCTGGATGTTCTCAGATGGACCATCAAATCCTCTGAGCCTAACACATAAAAACCTGCTTTATCAATGATTAGAGAGTGAGCCAGCGGCGTCATGCTCGTTTAAATCTTCCAAGAGTTCTACCAGAGCTCAAGGATCCCACTGCTCCCTTCCTGTTGTGTCCCAAACTCGAGGCAAACAACTGCCAGCACTGCTGCCTGTGCTCTGCTCCCTGTCTGCCCCTGGAGCCCACTGGATATTCCTTCAGATGTCTAACATGCACTGAACACAACTGAGGTTTAGAGAGAGACAGAAATCAATACCACAGCTTCCACCAGGCACGCTGAGGGATTATCTGTCCCACGGAACAGCACAGACAGCTGAATGGGAGAGTCATGACTCCGAATAACGCACGAGGTTTATGAGGCTGGAGAGCAGCCTCTGGTCTTGATAACCTCCAGCTGGCCGGGAGGAAAAGCCGGCAGTGGGAACAGGCACAGCCCCAGCAGGGCCGGCACGGTGAGGCAGTGGCAGGGGACCCACAGGGCTGTGAGGTCACACTGAACACTGCACGGCCATCGGCATTTTCCACACCTCCACCACAGCTGGGTGATGTATTTCAGCTATGGAGCTGGAAAAGGAACAACCCAGAGTTGTGAACTCCCCACCTCTGGAAGTGCCCAAGGCCACCTTGGATGGGGCTTGGAGCAACCTGCTCTAGTGGAAGGTGTCCCTGCCCATGGCAGGGGGTGGAAGGAGATAAGCTTTAAGGTCCAACCCAAACCATCCCATGATCCTATGATTCTAAACCAACAGCAGCAAACGGCAGGCAAGGCAGGTGGCACAGGTGAGATGTGAAGACAAGGAGATGAATCCTGGGAAACTGCTGGAAAAACCATGGAAAACTGATTGGCTCACACCATCATCAAAGGAGGCTCCACAAACCTCTCATAACAAGATACAGAATACTGTATCACTGCTGATAACTTCCTCTGTCTTCAGAAATCCAATCTTCTTTGATCTGGGAGCTCTGCAAAAAGCATCCATGTCTGATGGGCAGAGGCAGGGTTAGGACAAGCACTTGGAGAGCAAAGTTGCTTTTACTTAGCTGACATCATCTGATTTTGTGTGGTTTTATGAGCTGAGGACTTGTTGCTCCCTATTGCTCTCATGTCTATTGTGGTCACTCTGTTGGGGCTCCAAAACCTGCAGACATGAGTTGTCTTTAAACTGTCAAAAATCATGAGAACACAGATACTCCAGGAGGAGAGAAAGAGGGAAGCAATGTCCAGAGGCCTCCTAGGTTTAATGAAGGATCAGTACCGCATTTACGTAGTTTGAGAGAGGTCTTCTTTAATGACCTCTGAGGTTTCCAACATTTCTGAAGTTTACCACCCTGCGGAAGGTTTCTGAGAACCCTGAGTGAATAAATGCTCTGCAACTCCCTCCCAGAGCCTGCACAATCCCAGTCACAGTTTCCTTCACTGCTCAGGAAGCATCATTGATTGTCCACGGGACTTGCAATGTCATTCTGTGAAAGCAGATGAATCCTTTACAATCCACATTTCTCCCACGGTGAGAGAAGAGCAATGAGACAACAGAGGTGTAGGAGAGCAGACAAAGATCAAGTAATATGCAGAAAAATGCCTCAAGGTAATTTTCGGTCACAAGCCTCTATAAAGGATTATTTCTTTTTATTTAGCTTTCTGATTTTTCTCAAGTGAATTAACAAGGGGGGGGGAGGCATCAATACTTCTCAGTACAGCAGCTAAACAGCTACAGCACAACAGAAAATTAGCAAGATGCCCTTTTATATATATCTTCCACAAAATCAGCCCCTTTTATGACCTGAACATTGCTATTATTTCACTTTCCCCGACTCGTTGGATTCATCTCTCCTGATGTCCAACAACTACAACTAAAGATGATGAGGAAGCCAAAGACACTCGCACAACTTCCCTCTGCATTTCAGAATTGTCTCTAGTCCAAGAGATGATGTAGGTTGTTTACCCTGACCGAAATTTGAATCCATGACCAGAACAGGTCTGTGCCTGCTGCCTGGATATGCGGGACCAGTGGAGCCCTGAACTTCAGCTCCAGCCTTCAAAGCTGCTTTGGACTTGGAATCATAGAATCACAGATTTTTTAAGCTTGGGAAAGACCTTTAAGATCACCAAGTCCAACGGCCACCCCGGCACCACACTGTTCACCACTAAACTGTGTCTTCAGCTGTCACATCCACAAGTTTTTTGAACACTTCCAGGGATGGGTACTCCACGGCTTCCCTGGGCAGCCTTTTCCAATGCTTGACAACCCTTTCCATGGAGATATTTTCCCTAATATCTATTCTAAACTTCCCCTGGAGCAACTTGAGACAACTTGCTCCATTTTAGGAAAATCCAGTAATTTTGAATGTGCTAACCAATTATTTGCAGAAAAGGATGCAAGAGCTGACAGGGTGGAAGCGGATCAGGAACGTGCCTGCCCTGGCTGTGACTGCTGACGTGACCCGTGAGGGAGGGGACTGCCTGGGGCAGGGGTCAGAGCTGTGCAGCTGCACACACGTGAGCGCTGCACACCATTAACCGCCAGGCTGACCACCAGCAATCAGCTCTTTTGCCCCAGAATCCGCGGTGGAAGCCGTGCCGCGGGCCCGCCCTCGCCCTGTCGGTCCCAGACTGGCCGGCGGGGCAGCCGGAGGGACCGCGGGGTTTCACGTGGCCGTGTCCAGCCCGCTGCCCCCCGCCCGGGGCCGTGAGGGGCACAGCCTCTGCCCTGCCTGGCTGGGACAGAGCGAGGTCAGACGGGCACATCGCCGTGAGAGAGATCAGCCTCCAGCTCAGGGAGCACACCGCTCCTCGGGACATCATCAATCCGTCCCACCCCCGCCCCGCGCTCCTGCTCTGCCTTAACCTAAAATACGAGCGCTGTGCTCGCCCCCAGAGCTGCTGCTCCCGGAGCCTCCCCGTGCCCTCCGCCCGCGCTCCTTATCTAAGGCAGCGTGTCACGGCCAGTTTACGGTCAGCACCGCTGGCTCGAGCCCCGCTCGCAGCCCAGGGCTCTGCGCCGCATCCGCTCGGAGCCCAGCCAGGCTCCCCGCTCCGAGCGGCTCCCGCGCCGCGCTGACCCCCTCCGCGCCCGCCGCCATAAATCTGCTGCACCTGATGGGAGATGGGCTTTTTAGGATCTCTCCGGGTGCTTTGAGGTAGCACTTCTATGAACTCCGTGCCACAATAAATAACGCTACCTGCAATATGTCTTAGGGAACGTGGCAGCAGCCGCTGTCCTGCCATGAATTTTTATTCTTTTGCCGTCTGGAAGATAGATTCCAGATACAGCATTTCCCCGCACTTAGTGTCAAATCTCTTTACCCCTTTGCCCCGGCAGAATGACAGGGACCACAAATAAAATAAAAGAATAAAAAAGAAGCATAGGAAAAATGGCCTGAGAGCAGAGGGAAAGCACTAAACTCCCCTCTCTCTGCAGCTGAGCAGCTCCAGAGCTGACAGCAGTAACTAAGACAGGGGCAGTTGGAATGGGAAAAGGCAGTTTTTGTACGCTGCTGCTGAGATTTCCACAGGAGGACTCCATAGAAAGGAGTGTAGAGATAAAATCGCTATAAAGAGCATAATGTACATAGGAGTGGAGGACATGGGAAGGTGGGTTTGTGTGCCAGCCCAAACTGCTGTGCCAGGGGTGGGGAAACAAAGTACTGACCCAATAAAGGGAGTTTTAAAGAAAAAACCTTCCTCACTATAAAGAAAAGGGTCACACAATGAGTAATGAAATGGTCGAAACATTTGCAAACCTTGCCCTGCAGGTCTGATACCAAGGTTAGAGTGCAAAGCAGGAATGCTGTAACAATTACCAACAGGAATCCTAGGAAAAAAGGCATTGAATTGGCACAAGAATCCTGTCAGGTTCATTGGGATTGCTGAGAGCCAGTGTGTGGGACACCCTGGGGATCCATAGCAGGGCCAAGGGGCGCAGAGCCTCATTAACCAGCTGGACAGGCTCAGAGCTCATCTCCAGCCTGGCTCAGGACGGTGCCGAAGCGGCAGGAGCGGGAGACACACCAGAGGGTTGTGCTGCCCTTCAGGTGGTCCTCAACAGGGCCAACAGGAACCATGGAATTCGGGAGAGGGCAAAGCCCAGTCCTGCATGCAGGGAGCAGAGCGCCCAGCACCAGTACACGGCGGGGTAACCTGCAGAGGAGGGCCTGGGGCCCCGGGGCCATCAGGCTGACCACGAGCCAGCAGCGTGCCCTGATGGCAAAGGCAGCCAGGACATCCTGGGACGTGCTGGCAGGAACACGGCTGGAGAGAGGTGATGCCACCCTTCCCCTCTGCTCAGCACTGCAGAGGCCATGTCTGGAGCATTGGGCCCAGTGCTGGGGTCCCCAGTGCAAGACTGGCATGGATGTACCAGCTTTGTGGGGCAACCTCCAGAGGGGCCTTCCAGCCTCAGCAACCCTGGGACCTATCGGAGGGCCAGGCTTTCCTTCCGGGTTGCCACATATAAGCAGTTGAGTAAACTACCCATAGGACTCCAAAATACTTAAAAAAACCCCAAACACAGGCAGGTAAAATATTATTAGTTGTACAATTCCATTGGGACTATGAGAAATATCTGCTCAAACAACAGGATAACACCTGGAAAAACTCTTAAAATGTCAACAGCTCTGACTAGCTAGGAGTTCACAATGCACAGGGGTTTTTTTCCTCTTAGTTTCCCTGTACTAGCTCAGTGTATTACAGAAAACCAAAATAATGACTTTTCCACTTCTGAATATCTGGGCTGCAGTACAATCTTACCTGAATTTGAAGACACTATTTTACTTTCTTCTTTTACTTTGATGAAATTACCAAGTTTCATATCTGTGACATCTAAAAGATATTAGGGCCAGCACTGCAGTATCCTCACATTAACACACACATCCAGTTATAACACAGAGCAGGGCAAAGACCTCCTTCTTCTGCCATCAAGTCACCATGGTCCAACCTTTGAGTGAAGCCAGAACCAATCCATGCCATGTGAAATGTCCCCTTCAGCAGGTATGAGCCCAATTCGCACCAAAAATTTTGACCCTCTGGTTAGAACACAGCTACACAGCTGCCTTAACATCTGTCCTCTTCCTACTTCCACCTCTGAAATTGAACTTTAAACACTGGGACGTGTTTAAGCTTGCCAAATATGTATTTTACTGAGCAACAGCCGTACAAAACCAGCCCCCTGAAGATGCCGAGCGACGCTTTTGCCACACGGCAGAGTTAAAGTGGAGGAGATTTACAAGGTCATTGACAAATGCAAGTATTGATTGAGTATTAAAGTGTCTTGTGATTAATACAGCCTTCGAAGTAATTAGTGCAGAAGATCTCTTATATCTCCCCATGTCTAAATAATGTATCTGTGAACATGCAGACCCCCTGTCAATCACTCTGGCTGAGGCCAAACATCATCTCACCTGATAACTCATTTGGAAACTGGGCTTCCTGCCTGCTGAATCTTTCAAAACCAGCAACTCTTCCCTAATTGCCTGGGGTGACCTATATTTAGAGCCTTGCAGTTCACTAGGTGGGTAGAGGGGAAGAGAGAGCTAAGAAAAATGCTCAAGCATGTTATTCCTACAACAGCAGCCAAACCCAGGAGAAATTCAGAGGCATTGAACAGAACTGGCCAAGAGACCCACGGCAGGAACATGCAAACAGCATTTGTGCAACCCAGCACACCATTCCCACATCCCATGGAACCACAGAACCGATACACACCATTCCCACATCCCATGGAGCCAGAGAACCAAGACACACCATTCCCACATCCCATGGAGCCACACAACTGTCTCCCATTCACACTTAGGTAAGAGTTTAGATATTTTCATGCAGTAGACAATATTAAAACTGGCAATTATGGAATTGTTTTTTGATTCTGAGAAATAAGTATGCCAGGATGGACACAATTTTTCACAGTCTCCTATGGTTTTACCTGGGAAAGAGGTGTTCCACTTAGACTTTTTAAGTACTGTCTGCATCTGTCTCACTAACAGATCCCAGCAATCTGTGGTTAGAATTTCTATGATTAGAATGACAGAAAACAGGACTGAAAAGAACCTCAGAAAGTCACTAAATTGATCTTTCTCCCCAGAGGCAATGTGTCCTGGCACCCTGGACTGAAAGGCTGGGGCATGTTAATCTAACAACAAACTGCTTGTGAGCTCTTGATCAACTTGGCAGTCATTGGCATCCTCTCTAATCTTCTCACTCCCTGAGACTTGGGACCAACAGGCTCATAGCAAAGTCTAACTCCTCCTGAGGCACAGGAGCACAGGAGGAAGAAAAACTTAAATTTTAAACGGAAAATTTGCTCCAAACACAGAAAAACTTCAGAACAAAGCAGATAATGGAAAAACAGAGGGTGGAAAAAGTGCCCACAGTTTGTAGGAGGTACAGAAGCATCAGGGGAAGGAGTCCAAAGACAAAGAATATGCACAATTCAACTCAAAAAAGTCTGTGTTTTGGAAACATTATTGCTCATTCATTTCCCATTTTTGGCAGCTATTTAAGGAATACTATTTTTTTTCATTATTATATAGGGGACATAAAAATTATAGACAAGAATGTGCTGAGAGGAAGACTTTAAAGACCCTAAAAAGTCACTCTTGTTCTTCCCACATGCTCAGTGACATAACAAACCCGCTGTGGAAGGGAGCTCACATTCCTCATAGGAAAGACTCAGTTTCTGTGAGGGGCTCCACACTCTGCATTTAAACACAGTCTCCAAGCCCCTCTTGGTTAGTCCTTGGAGTAACTTCTGCAGAGGGAGAAACCCCAGCTGGTGCCAAGGACTCAGCCTGGGGCTGGCAGTCCTGGTGTCCCTGTCTCAGCTCTTGGTCCCCACCAGAACGGGCTAAATCCAACTGAACTGAGGTCACCGGTGGGAAGATCAGGCTGCCAGCAGCTCCTACGACTGCATGTGAGCTTTCCCAGAGTGAGCCAGTGCTTATGGGTCACCTGGATCCGGGAGGGAAACGTTCTGCTCCAAGTGCCACTTCAGCAAAATAAGCAGCTTGACACCTTCTGGGGCCTTTCTGGAGCCCACGAAGCACCAGGTACTCACACATGTCTTCTTAATCTCTTTTGTACCATTCCCTTTAAGCAACTGCAATCACTTGGTTCCTCTGAAGCACACTTCGAGGTCGTTAAACATTTACTGCTCATTGGGTAAACAAGGCTCTAGGAACTAATTTCCTTCCAACTCATCCATTTCTGAGCTGCTGTTTGATTCCAGGCTGGAAAAAGTCAAGGGCTGAACTGCGACCCCACCATTTTGCTCTCTTACACTTTGCTCCAACAGAGACCAAGGGCTGTTGTAAAACATACAAATATTCTGGAATTCTGCAAACATCACACACTCTTCCTCCATGGCCAGTGCCAGTGGGCGCAGAGCTGCAGCCAGAGCATTCCTGGTTCCAAGGAGAGCTGGGAACCCAGAATCAATGGACAGCCCCCACCTCCCACTGCCTGTTGCACTTTCTGGGGTTAAAATATGCAACAAATGGACGTTAATCATTCTCATACCTAACCAAATCAGAGCAATTTCTGAACTAATTTAGAGGGAGCAAAAAGAAGGAAAAATCCTCCTTCTTTGGCAGACAGTAAAAGAAATCCAAACCTGAGACTTCATAGAATCATGGACTGGTTTTGGTTGGAAGGGACCTTATAGCTCATCTCAGTCCACCCACTGCCATGGGCAGGGACACCTTCCACTAGACCACATTGCTCCAAGCTCTGTCCAACCTGGCCTTGGACACTTCCAGGGATGGAGCAGCCACAGCTTCCCTGGGCAACCTGTGCCAGGGCCTCACCCCCTCACAGGAATGTCTTCCCAACACATCATCTAACCCTGCCCCCTGTCAGTTTAAAGCCATTAAAACTGGGACTTTTGGCCTTTTCTTTAGAAGAAGCACTAGAAATATTCGCCTGCCTTTAGTGTTAATCTCACTCTTTTTTCTTGACCTGCTAATGTCCCATAACTCACAAGCACCTCTCCCTTCTCCTCTTTCAAGTTTATTTATTACGACTATTTTACCAGCTATTGGTTCAACACATTCCTCTCAAATATTCATCATTTAGTTCTCTGGGTAAATCATATTTAATCAGCACAGCACAGAAAACAGTGTAATTATAGATCCGGATGCCATTATACTCAGAAGAAATTAAACCTCATCTTAATCTGTCCAGTGCTGCCCTGAAGAGAACAGGAGGGGAGGTGACCCAGAGGTGAGTGTCAGATGTGCTTTCAGGGTCTCTGAACCCAAGCAGTAGGGAGGGTGGAGAAGCAGAGAGAGAAGGAGAGAATCCACTATGGACAAACCAAGAACACCGGAACTTCTTGTGAGGAAGCCAATAAATGCATCTCTTTTTTTGAGCCTGTTCTACTTTGTGCCAATTACAGCACTTCTAATGAGGGGTTTTTTTAAGGTAAATAATTCTATTTTAGTAATACTAATGGACAGAGCCTTTACTGATCGATAAAGTCCAAGAAGTTATTACAGTAACAAAATACAAACAGACTCTCCAAGTTGCTCAGAGGAAGGAGTGGGGCAGACTCCTCCAGCTGGCACCGAACCACTTAAAACTCAACATTACCCTTGAATAAAGTGTTACAGTTTACCCAGGTTGTGGCATATAATGCCAGAGGAGACATCTCACCTGCAGACACTTGGTATCCATCACCTGCCATCAGCACATGGCATCAGCCCCAACCATGGCCAGAGAGGCCCAGCAGGGGAGGCTTTTTTTTTTTTTTTTGCTAATAATACATCTGAGGTTTAGATAAGTAACTAAGAGGAAGGAGAGCTCCTTCTAGTCCATCCTGCTGCCGACAATTAAGAAACCTCAAAGTAATTTTTGAAAATGTCAGCGTCTCATTTAGCAAAGGGATAAATAATGAATGAAGCATAATCACTGTCCTGCGCTGGTGGTACAGCTTCGCGGTGTCATTAGTAAACTAACGGTATAATATCTTCGTGTCACAGTTTAATTATATCTTGTAATTAGTTTCAGCAATGGATTGCACAGAGTCAGGCCCCCTGAGCTAAACAAAAGGTAATAGAACTTTCAGAGTCCTCGCATAAATCAATTATGAAAGTGTCCTGTGTTATTTGAGGCTTGTTTGCTGTAATTTTATGCACAAAGAAGAGATGATCCCTGCTGCCTACGGAGGGCGATTCACCTCTCCAATTGCCTGCCTAAATGAGCTTGAGTGCTGCAGGGGCAGTGCCTGCCTGCCCAGGGGGTGAGGGGTGTGTGAAAGCATCCCCGGCCTGGCTGAGAACACCACAAACACAGGAGCCTCACATGCAGGCACAGGATAACAGGAAGAAATCCTTCCTGTGAGGGTGGTGAGAACCTGGCACATCTTGCCCAGAGAAGCTGTGGCTGCCCCATCCCTGGAAGTGTCCAAGGCCGGGTTGGATGGGGCTTGGAGCAACCTGGGATAGTGGAAGTATCCTTGCCCATGGCAGGGGGTGGATCTAGATGGTCTTTAAGGTCCCTTCCAACTCAAACCGTTCTGGGGTTCGATGACATGCAGACATGGTAAGATGGCACCACAATTTTCCTGTTGCTGGTGCTGATGTGTTCCAGGCCAGCACTGATGGTGGGCACTGTAACCCTGTGTCCAAGGCTGCATGTTGTTGTTGCATTTCAGTTCACTACCCCAAGAACCACAGCTCCACCCAAACAGCACCTTCACCTTCCTTCTCCCTCCTCTTCACCCAGTGTGAAACATTCTGGGGTTAAACATAAGACACCTGATCTCTAGTTTGCATCAGCCCATCCAGACAGATTAGAAGAAACTTTTTCCCTGAAAGAGTGGTCAGGCATTGGAATAAGTTGCCCAGGGAGGTGGTAGAGTCGCTGTCTCTGAAGTGTTCAAGAGGTGCCTGGACGTGGCACTTGGGGACATGGTTCAGGGGTGATTATGGTAGTGCTGGGTTGATGGTTGGATTTGATGATCTTCAAAGTCTCTCCTAAACTTGATGATTCTGTGAAGACCAGCTACCAGCAATGGTTCGTGGTCCAGTGACTGTCTTCAACCATTGTGGGGTTGTTCTTTCTCCTATTTCATTCCTGATCTTACTCATCTGCTGCCATGGGAGAGAAATGCACAGGACAGCCCTGCTGGACATGGATCAAGGCAGACCGAGGGGCCCATTGAGGTTACAGAGCTGTAATTGCAGCTGATCAGAATCTGCTGCCATCCCACAGGCTCTGGAAATTCTACAGGAGACACTCTTTTCCTAAGAGCTCTTTTTACCACACCAGAATTGTGGATAAACAACCCACACCTTTTAAGTGGCTTGGAATGACCCCCACCACCCCAGCCTACACACTGTCATATAGTTTCAGGGAAAAAAAGGGGGCGAATTATTGGAATTAAATGTATAAAATAATGTTTCACATTTCAGGCTTAAGAGCTGTATTTTATTTGCATGTTTTTTCCACAGTCTTTTTAAGAGTCCCACGTATTCCACTTCTGTTCCTCTGTGTCGGGATGCACACACAGGGCTCTCGCTGCTCTGGTGTCTGAGTGTCTGAATCATTTATCTTTTCATGTTGCTCCTCTGCCCCCACTGCTTGGTGTTGGAAGCTGCCTATGTGACAAGGGATGGAGAAGGTGGAAAAAAAAACCCTAAATAAAATGAAATCTCTCAGTTTGTCTGACTTTGGCCTACTGAGACCTCCAAAAGCAAAAAAGGCTCACAGGAGCAGCAAAGGGCTGTCCGGGGGTCACCCAATCCAGGGCTGAGTGTCTGGGATCCCCACTGTGGGCAGCGGAGATGAGTGTGGAGAGGAGTCTGAAAGGTGCCAAGACATGTAATTGTCTCAGTCCTGATCAAGCTGCAGAACACACCGGGGTCCTGGTTCAAAGCCCTCCTCAAGTCTGCCTTGAAAGTGAATCCTGTGGCACGTTGGCCTTGCTGTTTATACAACAACTTCCAGGTTTAAATGAAAAGCTGCTCGCTAAAGCAGCCGAATCCTCCCATTGTGAGCCCTTCAGCAAATTTAACAAAAGGAAAAGCACCGAGTGGAAAAAAAAAAAAAAAAGGGAAAAAAAAAGTCCAGTCCTCGGAGCGGTGCTGCAATCCGGCTGGTTGCCATGGAGACATGATGACTTGTTCACATGGCAACATACCTTCGGTCCACTATTAAAATGATGAGAGTAAACTGGGTTGCACTAAGTATAGTGTGTGTGTATATATATATGTATATATATGTATCTCCTGTGTGCTGGAGCAGCCGCTCCGGGAGTTGGGACGATGCCGGCGCGGGAGGAGGGACCAGGAGAACAAAGCTGGAGATGGCAGTTTTGGGAGGCGGGGGGAAAACAAGGGGGAAAACCCCAGTTCTAGATGTGCATCAGAGATAAATGACAGCTACCCAGATGATAAATTAAATTTCACTCAGATATAAAATCTGCCTTTAGAAGCCCAAAGGATATTTTCTGTACAACAGTGATGTGTTCCAGAGGGCACTGAACTTCTTTAGGAAGTGACCTCGAGGAGCCACAGCAAAAAAATGAATTGGGATAGGGGTGGAATCATTGGAGACCCCATCAACACAAAACTAATTGTGGTAAAGATAAAACTTAAGAAATAACTGCCACAGCAGTGAAATGCAATCACCTAGTTTGTCATTTACATTAAAATCCCAAACAACTAGCAAGTGGGAAATTGTGCAACATCTATTTAGTCACAATGAATACCCAAGATTGCCAAAAATATATCCCCATTGTCATGTTATTGGTGGGTTTTCTGCAATTCTTTTAATTTTAACAGATTTAAACACCTCCTCCTGATAGCACAGAAAATTGTGATACCGCTGGGGAACTCATCATCCACTTGTCCCTCATTTAGATGAAGGACAGGATGAATCTCTTTGGTTTATGAAGCATGTACATCATACAACAGACATGAGAAAGTCTCTTAAAATATAAAACATGAGAAAAAAATACCCTTAATACAGTTTCTATTTTAATTTAACTCTCAGAACGAGGGTGCAGTGACGCTCACCACGGGTGACAAGGTGTCTTTGGAGGCTGTGCTGAGAGCCCCCAGCATGGAGGGCATGGAGGCCCCAGATTTTAGCAGATGTGAGAGCAGAGAAGGATTCATTTTATCTCTATCACTGATGAAACAACAGCTTTGTCCTACTCCCCGAATCACAGTGAATGATAATGGCCTCGTAAGGATGGTAAACTGCACATGGAAAAAAAGGAAAGCAACCTTCTGGTGTCTATCAAGCCATCACGACAGACACACTCATCTTCCCTCCTGAGGACCAAAACAGCTACAAAGTGCCTGAAATCATTAAGCAGATGAAAATCCCAGAGGTGGGCTTGAGCTAAACCTCATGATTTCCCAACCAAAAGGCATCAAAGACCAACCCCTCACCGTTCATTTGCTGTTTGCCTTTGTCTGCACACACCTGTGCCCAGGAAGTTTGCCTTTGCTTGGGAAGCACAGAGCCCTTCCCACATGGAGAGAGGTTCCCTGCCCGTCCTGGGCCGTACAGTGAAGGGAACAGCCACGGGCAGACAGGCAGGAGAGAGGATGGCAGCATCTGGAAAGGCCATGCAGGAACAAAAAGCCTTTCGAGTGCATCTGTACATCTCACAGCCACATCTGCACACTGGGTTTGTAGGGGCCTTTCAAACAATAAGGGGAATCTGTCAGTTTAAGGTAAATATCATATTTTGCATGAGCCAATAAGACAGTCATCTCAGGAACACAGGGGATAAGGGTTGGTCTGGAAGCAGTCTGGGAATCTAACTCCATATACTGGAGAAGAGGTCCCATTTTTATTCATAACAATGTTTAATCGATAAACTGAACAGTTCAAATGAACTTGGGATCTTTCAGCATGACTCACTGCTTTAACCAGACCTGCAATTTGATGTCCAGTACAGAAAGTAAGACTATAACTGACCAGAAAAATCTGAAAGTAAAGAACAGCCTTCACAGTTCCATTTTGTAAAGACTGACACGAACTGTAGGAAATATACCCACAGTATTTATTTCAATTGGTCTAAGTCACGACTTTCAAAGCAGGCACAGAAAGTCTTTTGCAGTGCTGTTCTCTCTCATCTCCTCCTGCTCCCCTCTGGCATATTCAGAGATGTTTTGCTATTTTCCACTTCCCAGTGATTCCACACACACCTGCCCAATCCCTCCTTAAAATAGCTGCTTCTACAAATTGCAATAATCTAACATTAAAAAAAAAAACAACAATTCCTATAAAGAGAAAAGAAATGGAACCCAGTTCTCTGATTCCTAGACTTTTGAGGATAAATCTAATTTTAGAAATAAGATTTATCTGAGGCATAAATCAGGAAGGAATTTCAGCCACTTGAAGGAACTTCATTAATGGAACAGGAACCTGCAGGTTCACCAGTGAGACAACAGGTGTTTAAACAATTCCTGCTACCTACACTCTCACGTCGACTTTATTTTCAAGTTTCACTCAATGATGGAGTTGTTCCTTAGCTCCTTGTGTGCTTAGCCATTTAATTAAAGCAATCCATATTGAATTCATGTCCAGATGCCTTGACCAGCAGATCCAGATCCTCATTGGCATGCCAGCTGCTCAAAGAAGAGCACAGCCCCTCGCATACTAATCAGAGGGGAAGGCAGTGATTCATCAGCCTGCGATACTGCTTCAGCATCTACAAGCACTTATGACATGTAATTGCTGGTGCATAAGCAAGCCAGGCCACATTAAAAAGCCCACAGATAGTCAGAGATAAAAATTAATGACTTTTGCTTTGTGTAATCCTGCCTGTGTTGGGGGAGGGGAGGGAGACCGGGATTAATGGACAATTGTAAGGAGGCACAAAGGAACAAAGAGTTTCTTGGCCTTGTTTACATATTGAACAATAATAATAAAAGAAAAGTGACAAGTTATGGGAAAGGCAAGTGTGAATTTTCGGCACGAGTGAGTTGGAAGACTGCTTGCAGTTCATTATGGATGCAGAATTTCCATACTCATTATTCTGAAACAAACCTCCTCGGAAGGCCCTTCTGGGACCAATGGCAGCAGTTTTTATTATTCATCTTCTGCTGGTATTGAGGATGTCATTAGAAGAGCTGCACGGCGCGCAGGCAGAGAGGGGATCACTATCTGGGGAGGAACAGCTTATCGCTCCTGAGGCCGGAGCAGCCACGGAGCCAGGGTCACAGTGGGCCACGGCTGCAAAACCAGGGAGGGAGAGGGAGGTAAATCAAGGACAGCAGACAAAGACATGATGTAATGCGCCCACAACAGCAGCTTCTGCAGATCAAGTGCTCATCAAAATATACATTCACCAACATGGTTGTTTGAATCTCTATCTCCCTGTTCCAAGTCCCCTTTCTTCCCCAATGAGAGGTATGATGACAATGATATTTCACCCTCCTTGGAACAGTTTTGAAGGAAAACACAACTTTTCTGTTTTATTTTTTCTTTAAGATTTGCTTTCTGAAACCTTGGTGAGATGTGTCAAGGAGAACAGTGAAACTGAAGTTACCTGAGCCAGCTTCCTACTCGGAGGGAACAAACAGGATGCATGTGATCGCACATGTAATCAGGCACTTGGTCTCACCCAGTGCCCACCTCCAGCCCACCAGGCACCAGAAGCTACCTCAGCAGCTTCTAGGGGTCTGTTGATCTCAGTAGAAACCTGCCCAGGTACAGCAGCAGAGATCTGGGAGCAGAGCTCCTTGGCATGAAAATACCCAGTTACGTGTCCAGCTGCTCGTTCTCCAGCACAGAGGGAGGTACCTCTAGTTTCACTTCTAAATGCTGGCTCCACTTTGGACTCTGATTTCAGTCCACTTCAACCACTACACTCATCCAAGAAAGGCAGTTTACTACCTGTTGAATGGAAGTTTCTTCTCTGTAGCTGGGGAGAGTTATTTTAGGACCTGCTGAGCTATCCTAATTGCATTTATCTTGGCACTATGGAAAACTGCCCTTGCCATGACAATAGTGCTAAAAAAAAGATGAAAAAAGACTGTTCTCTCGTCAAGCATGTTGTTCATTTTAATACATAAATAAACCTTTCCCACAGAGGTCAGCCATGACCACTGCATGACGTGGAGGTGATGGCACCTAACCTGGACACAGCAGGATGGGCATTATACAGATGCCATCCTTTATGCAGCAGAAATTAATTCACCTTCCATTTGACCCCATCTCCCAACTGGTAACATCTGTAAATGTTACTCTGGAGGAGTCCTGTGCCTTCCCATCCTTTCACGGCCCCGTAGAGCACCGGGACTCAGGGAAACAGAAAATCATTGCTATCGGCAGGTGGCTGAGCAACCACTCAGAGCCATCACTTGTGTTTAAGGTCTGCTGCTGCATTCAGCCTTCCCCTCTGCACACCTCATTCTTTATTTGTCGCTCACACCACCTACTTTCTTCTGTTTTGCAGAAATATTTACCGTGTACAGGTGAGGAAGCAGAAGCTGCAGCTGCATCTGCAGTCACCATATGATTTATTTACAACTGGGGCTTTGTGGTGCAGCCAGATAAAAGAGGATTAAATTACGCTCTGTAGATTAAGAGTCTGAACACTATAAAACTCCTAAGCCTTTGTATGCTAAGCAAGAACTTTGACTCCCACAGGAGATGCAATTGAGATTCTGCATACAAAGGGAAGACTTGGATTTTTTTGCTACCTCAGTGCATCTTTACCAACCAGAGATATTTTCAAACTGGTTTGGAAACATTTTGTCAGCACCAAAAAAGTTAAACTGAATCATGATGCCCAGTGCATTTTCATCTCAGTTCCTCCACACACTGGTTCAAACAGACTTTCCCATTGCAAAGATGTTATCCCCAGTTATACAGTGTCCATATATCCATCCCACTACTCCCTGCCCACTGGAAGAACACTGTTCTGGATCTTCACTTACGGCAAAATGCACTAACACAACATACACCCCCCAACCCCTTTCCTGCTCCTCTCTTCTCCTTCTCTTCTCAGATATAATTTACAAAATGCATGCAAAAAAATTCCTCTTTCCAACAAATTATTTCTTCCTCAACCTTACTGTCCATTTTCCCCTTTACACTTCCAGGAAAAAAGCAAGAGAACATTTCCATTTGATGTACACATACAGCATCTTCTGCACTGGAAGACAGAATGCAATGATAGCCTGCTCCACATGGAGAGGTTTGGGGTTAATCACTGGAGGAGTCCATTAACAGCTGTTCCTGGAGTTAAAAACACCAAATGAAAGTTTCCCATGTAAAACTGTTCAAGAATGCTGGGATTTCCTGTGTATGTTAATGGTTGGGCATTTTAAGGTGTCTTGTTGTATCACCCTTTATTTCCTTTACTCACAGGGTGGTGAACCCTGGCACAGGTTGCCCAGAGAAACTGTGGCTGCCCCATCCCTGGAAGTGTTCAAGGCCAGGTTGGATGGGGCTTGGAGCAATCTGGAATAGTGGAAGGTGTCCCTGCCCATGGCAGGGGATGGGACGAGATGACCTTTATGGTCCCTTCCAACCCAAACCATTCTCTGATTCTATGAAGAGACTGTTGCTGGAGAAGTGTTGGAGAAGTGCTCCCTGATCCCAGCCAGCCCCAGCTGCAGGGCGATATCAGATGGGAATGGTCTGGGAATGGCTAAGGAGGGGATGCTAATGGTAATCACAGGTAGCTGTCTCAGACAGAGAGAAAGAGAAGAGGGAAAAAACTTGAAGTAGCTATCTTTAAAGAGAACAAGCAGATCTGAGTAATCCAATTTAGGGGAGATAAGAGTCTGCTGGTAGCACTGTCCTTTAGCTGGACAAACGCCTTCGTTCAAGTGTCAACCCCAATCCTGGGGAGGTCAGCGCACGGGGCCCGCAGCCTAATGGACTCCTCAATTGCCTGAGTGGATTTCCCAACAAACACGCTGGTCCAACAGAATTGATTTTCAGCCAGTGAACGGGTCCCTAACGCAATTACCCTGCAGCGAGCGGCCCAGGGCCGCGGTCAGCGCCGGGAGGTGCCTCAGCCCTGCACCAGCACAGCTCCACTTGTAATTGTTTAAACAGCTCTGGAATTCCTTTTGCTCTTTCTCAACAGAGAATCATTATATCCCTGTTTAAAGAGGTCTGGAGGGACCTCAGAAGAAACTTTCCCTTCCAGCTTTGTGTGCTAATGAAAAAAATCAAGTCTTAGCTCTCTAATAGGCGAATTCAATTTATAACAAGCAAATACAATCATCTCGACACCAGCACTGCAACAACACTCGCCCGGCTGCCGCTGCACATGGGCTCCTGCCAAGGACAGCCCAGCACAGGGACACCTGTCACCTCTGGAGCCCGTCACCCACAGGCCTTGTCACCCACAGGTCCCACCACGCTGCATGGCTGAGGTGGAGAGCAGGCTCTGCTTCCAACTCAACACAGAACTCATTCCCAGGCATGTGAATACGCAGGTTAATTCCTTAATGAAGCCCCCACAGTGCTTTTTCTGGATGTGCTGACAGGAATCAAACCACATCTAGGGAATCTTTTGATACAGAAGAGCCAAATCTCTCCATGATACAGTAGTATCAGATTTCTGTACCAACCAGATGGAGCAAGATCAGCTTTACCATGTTTCCTCTAATTTTTTTTTTTTTTCCTCAGGGAAGGTTTCATCTCACTCTGAGAGGCAGGAGGTGAACCCTGAAGGTCTGGGGTTCTGAGAGGTGTACAAAACCCCCCCAAAACCCAGAAGTTATGTGCACAGGACTGCCCAGTGCTACCTCCTGCCCTGGCAATGCAGGGCTCCATAAACCACTGGATGGGGACTAAGAACCACCACGGTGGGTCCAACTGGAAGGCAGGGTCCTGTCTCCAGCTATGGCCAGAAAACACGGGGACAAGGGCTCAGGGACTCTCCAGATGGCATTTCATCTAGGCTCCTGTGTCCAGTACCCACCAATGAACCCCTTCTCCACAAACTTCACTTATTTTGAACTCATTTATTCATTTGTCCTCCACAATATCCTGTGCAATAAATTCCATGAGTTAATTCTGTGCTTTGAAAAATGGTACTGACTCAGCTTTGGTTTAAACTTTCCCCCTTTGATAAATACCCCACTTTCTTTTTCTAATTGTTCCCCAATCCTTTTTCCTGTGCCACTCACAGTTTATAAGCTGCTACTGCATTTCTCCACCCCATTTAGTATGATGGATTATGAATTCCAGTCTTTTTAGTCCCTCTGCTCGTGGAAGATGCCCCGTATCCATAAACAGCCTGATGGCCTGATAACTCAGCTGGCCACTCGGACACTTGCAGGAAAGGCCCAGCATCCTGATCATCCTTCCGAGGCTGCAGCACAGATGAACAGAGAGCCCCCTCCCATATCTCCACTCCAGAGTGCCAAAGGATGTTCCACCCCTCAGCTTTTCACAAGGACCCGATTCTATCCCCGGTGCTAAAAAATTCTTGGCAAACTAAAGCTGCAGCCATACAAAGCTGCCTGATTTTGGACTGAGGGAAGCAGTGCAGATGCAACTAGCCCAAATCTGCACCTGAGCAGCCAGAATCATTCCTTGACACAACATCTACCTGGATGGTGGATTCACTGGAGCCCAACTCGTGCTTGCTCAATCCATGTTCCCTCCAGTCAGTCGGACGCCGCTCTAACTGCACTCTGCTCTCCCCGCCGCTGTTGCACAAAGCCATCTGTCAGGTTCTCAGCCTGATTTCCCTTTTCCTGTCTTTCCCCAAAGTAGGAGCAAACGGGGCCAGATTCCAGCTGTATTTTTCATCCTCCAATTAGCAGGCTCCAATTCATCACTCTGAGTATCTCCTGGCATCAGTGCTGAGATTCCCTCCTCACGCCTGGTAAATCGGTCTTCATTTAAAACCCTCTCTCTTAGCCCTAAATGGAAATCAATTCTGCAAGTTTAGCAAATAGTTAATTACTCCACAAAGAGGATTGATTGGCCTTTGATCACCAGAAAGCTCTGTAGTGCTATTAGTCTCTTTCATCTGTGATTAAACCACAGAGAAAAAGAAACAAAAACTAAATTAGGCTTCTCCTGTTATCCTACAAATATTTAATGACGGGATAATCTCCTAAAGGTGCGATCAGGGGATATACATTCCGCCAGGAAACGTCTCCAGCTCAACCTTGAACCCAAATTCTCTCCCTGCAAAGAGCCTGGCAACGAACTTTACGGAGGCGCAGAGCTGAGCTCAAAGGGACGCTTTGTAGTACACCCTCTTCTTGGCCTTTTCTTCTTTCCTCTTCTTATGTACGTTTTAATGCAGATAAAGATTTTCCCAATGGAGCCCTGACATGAATAATAATAATAATAATAATAAAGGCTTCCTTTAAATTCGGTTTTGGCTCTGCTGACTTTCTCAGCAGGACAAGCCTGTGTCCCGTTGATTTGCAGCATTGTACAGAGCTGTTTTCCCAAATGATGGGATCCTCCCACTTCAGACAAATTTCAAACATCGCAGTCCCCTACTGCTAAGCCATTCTAAAATTCAGTCCCAGGAAAGCATAAAGCTTTCCACACAGCCACTGAGCCACACTGCAGCAGAAGGGAAGGTCAGATGGGAAGGTCAGAGGATGGAGAACATGGATAGAGCTGCATTTCTCATGTTCCAGGCAAATCTAAGATCTAGGAATGTTCCTCATGCGACACTAATGCAAAGCTCATTAGGGGTGGCTGGCATCGGCTCTGTGTCCATCACTGTCCCTCACAGCCACAGTCATGGTTACCAGGTGCATCCCAAGCCTCTCCAGAGCCCAGTCGGGGCCAGGGCCATGCTGTTCCATGCTGCATCAACATGTATTCAGGAATTGCTTCTTTCCCAACATCACCAGAATTTTTGGAGAACCATGGAAACACCCCTCCAATTTGCTCTTCTCCAGCAAATTTTCCTCAGCTGCAAAGGCTGCTGTTCCCAGCACACGCTCCCGGATGCAGTGAGGAGGGTTGAACTCGGCACCAGGCATGGAGAGTCTCAAATTTCTACAGCCTTTGCCTCCCTGGAGAAGGTAACATCCATGGCATTTGGCCACCAGCTGGTTGTGGAAGCCAGTCCCCCAAAAGTCAGTGACACTTCCACAGCCGATGGTGCCAACAGGCAATTTGAAAGGATCATTTCTGCCATTAGCATGGAAAGCAAAGACCCTGCTCTGCAGGTCCACAGGGAAGCACAGCACACAGCCATGTGTGCAGGAGAGGGGCAGACAGATACACAGGAGAAGATCAGACTTCAGGAGATGTATCTTGCCAGGTGACCTGATTAGACGCAAGACTGGGAGGGAAGGGATGGAGCTGGTAAGGCTGAAATTCTTGAAGTTTCACAACTTGCTATGAAAACTGAGAAAGTTATCATAACTTTTTTTAGCACTAAAATGTCATAATATCCTTCATGCAAGAGAAAAGAGGAGCCTCCTGACATGTTTTCGACTCTCGAATGGCAAAGAGTCCTTGAGGGGCCGTGCCACGCATCAGGCAACAGCAGGCGTTAATTAGCCCAGATTTCCCATTGAATTGTTGTGTGCGGGTGTGCGGGTGTTTTTCTTTCCCTGGGTGTCTCATTTGCAGAATGTTCAATCATCCCCTCTCTCCTCCTGATTCTGCAGCCGTGTGTGCTCCTGTGCGACTGCCGAGTCCTGACACCTGTCAAACAGTGCCACCGCAAATTGGACGTGTCAGCCCCAGCGTGCTGGTGCCAAGGTGTGAATTAGATGGAGTCTCTCACCGCTGTTCTCCTGACCTCTCCACTCCAATACTAGGACATCCCAAGCCTCGGGGTATCAAAACCAAAACACAAGGGAAAGAACTCCACACACCCACTGCAACCGTTGTGGGTGTGTAAGGATTCAAAGGAACGCTTTCTTCTCTACATGAGGGGAGGATTTAAATGACCAGAATTTGTGAACACGCTGATTGCATCTGCAAAACATCTAGAAACGGGCTTTGCCTCCTGGTTTGTGCCATACCATGAGGCTCTAGCGGCCAGAAAGAAAACAGAGAGTAGTTAGTGGAGCTTTCAGATGACCCACAAGTCACGCTGCACAAAGGAAAACAAGTGTTTCTGTCCTGCCCATCTACGGGGTTGTGGTCACCAGCAAACTGCGCAAACAATGCATGTGCCTGAGATCACCCCCGTCCTGGCCCTCACCTTGCGTGCAGGTTGGGGGGTTGTTTTGTTTTTTAAAACAACAGCTCCCAGAACAAAAGGCTGATTTGTGCAGCAGGCAGAGCTGAGGACCACCTAGAGCACGGGGCTGCAGCCCCATATGGTGCCGCACAATAACAAATAAGAACAACAATCAGGAAAGCTGCACCCACTTTGCTCGGTACGGTGTTCTCAAAGTTACACAGTACGAAGCAATTATCCCAAAGTGGCAATTTTATTTGAAAATAACATTTAAATTAAAATGGGCATTTCAGGGCCTCCTGCTGAAGAGTGACATGGGCTGTTCAGGGGCCCACTGTCACTTTGTCAGCTGTCACATGCTGCCTCCTGCTAAATGGGCGCAGTTTGCCTTTACCCTTTATCCAGACTCTTAAAAATGCTGCACGCATTTTATGAAGACCAACTAAGTGGGATTGCATCTCTGACAGCTGTTCCAGCTTGGATTCGGTGAAAGCGCTTTGCATACATCTCTCCTTCCTGCTAACAATTTGGATAGATAACAAAGCTGAGGGGAGAGGGGTGTGCCATGGGGACAGCAATGGAACAAAGAGCTTTCGCGCCTTGGTCACCTGTGAGCCTCCAGCCTGGGGTAACACCAACCACGGCTCCGTGGCTTTGGTTAACTGACTCCTTGCGGCAGGCAGCTGTACTTCCTGCAAACCCCACCCCAGCCAAGTGTCCCTGCAGAGGTGGGAAGAAGCGATGCTGTCCTGGCCTAGGTCACCAAGAACTAGGGACCAGCAGCACAAAGCTGACAGCACTGTCCAGAACAGTCCAGATTCCAGGACTGTCTGGATTCCTTTACACTTGGTAAATTCTGAACTGCTCCTTAACATTTGGCAGTTTTCCTTATTGTCTCCTCTCCTCCTTTTACCAACACATTTGACTATTAAGACTTGACATGTAACAAATGCTGTCTTCACCCAACACATCACCACACTGACCCTTTGTGCTCTAAGTTACCACCTGCACAGCTCTCACTACAACCTTCTCTTGAGTTCAGTGTTACCCAAACCCAAAATACCTTTTAAGTCCCAATGCTGGTGCTCCTATGGACACTGCCATAAATTCCTCAGCACACACAGACACATCCAACAGCAGACCCAGATTCTCTCTAGTGTTCCTTTTGCTGCTGGAACACCTGTACCACACAATCATTGAGGCTGGAAAAGATCTCCAGCCTGAGCCCGATCCCCACCTTGTCACCCAGCCCAGAGCACTGAGTGCCATGTCCAGTCATTCCTTGGACACCTCCAGGGATGGGGACTCCACCGCCTCCCTTGGCAGCCCCTTCCAATGCCTGACTACCCTTTCCATGAAGAAATTCCTCCTCATGTCCAACCTGAACCTCCCCTGGCACAGCTTGAGGCCATTTCCTCTCATCCTGTCCCTTGTTCCCTGAGAGCAGAGCCCAACCCCCACCTGGCTCCACTCTCCTGTCAGGGAGTTGTAGAGAGTGAAAAGGTCCCCTGTGCAGAAATCCTTCCTGTTGCCCTTCACACCTCTTCCCAGGTTCAGCTCCAGGTGGGCTTTGGCTTTCCTCAGCCTGTACTTGCATGCTTGGATATGATCTCTGTAATCCTCCTGAACCTCAAGTCTAGGAGAAAGCAATCCCTAAAACTGAACCCCTCTTCTCTCCAGGACCATATCCCATGGGATAAGGAAAAATGTTCTGATAAAACTGGCAATTCCTATTGTCAAGGCAGAAGCAAGGCATCAATTCAACATAAGGCCAATACTGTCTGAATTGATTCCCCAGAATCACTAGATACTCATGCTGGGGACTCCGTAGTTATAAAGAGCTAAATCAATAAATATCTTAAAACAAAACCTTCTTCATAAAAAGTCTCCTACTCAACAGAGCTGAAGCATCTGGTGGTCACCACAGCTCTTTCTTTTGAGGCTCAAGACGGTGGTTTCCCACCAAGAAGGCCAGTCTTGATCAGTGTTTCTAGTAAGAAGGCCAGTCTTGGGTCAAAAGTTTTCCTGCTCCATTAGTCTCCCTGTGCCTCTATTTCCTTCCACAGCATGCAGGTGTTTTCATGCTGGATTATGTAACAAAGATTTTCAGAGCTGAGATTTTCACATCTATGGTAATGAGGACCACTTAGAGTAGATGGAACACGTGCAGGAAATCTACTGATGGGAAGTAAATTCTAATTTCTTCCTGCTTTTATTGCTGATTAAAGTGAAGAAATGTCTGTAGTTTGCTCCATTTTGTGTTGTGAGATCTCACATAATCACTGACAATAGTTTAAGGTATTATCTGATCTATGGAAGTGCATGTATTTAAAAAGAGGTAAAAGTCTTAAACCCAACATATTAAACATGAAAGGGGTGTCTGGTTTACTTGTTCAAAGTAAGGGATTTGCTCCCAGGAGTGACACATCTATTACTAATTAAACAATTAATTTATTATGCAGCACTTGCAGAAAACAACATATTTGAAGTCTGAAAACGTCTGCTAAAGAATGGAAAATAATTTGGATACAAGTAATTATCTTCAGGATCTTTCTTCACACTGGAAGATGCTAAACACAATTCAAATGTTGTTTTCGCTGAGCTAAGTAACAGTCACGGTGTCACTGGTAGTGCTGAGGCAAAGCAGAGCAGGAAAAGGGAGTCATTTTCCAAAACATGCCCATTTCTGAGTCATTTTAGAGCATGTGCAGAAAGATAGACAGACAGGTCTCTACAGCTTCGAACTGTCAGTCTGCAGGATGGGCCTTAACATGAGAGATTCTCTGTCAGAAGGTCACACAACAAGCTGTCACTTGGCTTCCCAAAATCTTGGTGCCGGGTGGAAGGTGAGCTTCTCCATCCCTTTCCCAGTTGTTTCACCAAACATCAAGAGCGGTTGGTTTTTCTGTTCCCCATAATCAAAAATTCCTTGGAAGAAAACAAACTACATCTTATATAGCTACAGGTATAGTATATATACATATATAGAAATACATATATATGTTGCTGAATGGGAGGACATGGACATTCTCAACCATCAAGAGAAATGCAGTTGCCTCTCTGTGAAGATTCAAAAGCTATCCCTCTATTTAAAGGTATAATCCAAAATCTTGTCTATCACATCAAGAACCCCACTCAGCTGGAGCAGAGGTCCTAATCTGCCCTGCAGAGTCTCTTTCACTCCAGCTTTCTCAAACACTTTAACACTGAAGTCCCTATCTCAGCCATCAGCTTTCACTCCAGCTTTTCTCTGTCATCATACTGAGATTTTTGTCTACCTTTGGCTTTCTTTCTCTAAAAATCTTTCACTAAACATTTTCATTGCTAAAATACTTGCCTGGACACCCACTGCTTGTTACACATAAAATGGAAACATCGTTCCTCTACTCTTAACAGCTTCATATTCCTCCGAGAGCTGGGGCAAAGATAATCTTCCAGGTTTATCACTGTGACACTGCAACTGTCTACAGGTGCTTCCTTTTTAGTGCATACATAATATATTTATCTCTCTCCTTTATAGTCCCTTATGATCCGTTCTCTACCACTTCTCCATTGGTATCCAGCAGCTAATTCTGCCTTTGTACTTTCCTTTCCATCAGCCTCCATCACAATTTCTTTCTGTCTTCATGTTCTCCCCTGTGCTGCTCTTTTAACTGGGCCTTCTCTAAGGTTCATAAAACAGACTCACTATTTTAAAATTGTTTATTAAAGCTCTCCTTTTCCATGCTGGCTGCAGTTCTGCCGACTGTGTACGGAGCCCAGTGCTCATCACCCCACCCCATGTCCCCCAGGTTTTGTGTGTGTCACCTCTTGATTTCGGCAACATTTGTCACCCATCTCAGACTTTACAAGGAAACTCCTTGGGCAGAGATTGGTTTTATTCCTACAACTTTATCAAAACAACTTTCCCTGTGAACTAAAGCCTCTTCCTCCCACAGCACATCTAGACCAAGAAACAGCAAATCCACGAGGGCTGGCGAGGCACCAACAGGACACAACGGTCTGACGGCCAAGCAGGTTCACCAGGAAAACAATCAGTGTGACAGAACCCGTGTTAATGCTGGAGATGTGCAGAACAGGCAGGAAATGGAGATACTGACAAAAACAGGAGTTTTCCTTCCAACCCAGCAGAATCCCATCCCATCCCATCCCAAATGATCTACTTAGTAAACCAAGCTGTGTGAGGTTTAATGAGCAAATGTGACAGTGCTCAGGAGCTTCTGGCACTGTGGCACACCTTGCAAAAAAAGGGGGCTGGAGAAGAATAGGATCAAGCAAAAAAACTAACTCTGAACTCATCACATTCCTTCCAGCTTCTAAAGATTTGGTGTATCTTCTATGAGAAATGGAACTCAGGGTATGGTGATGGCCAAAAGCAGAAGGACCTCAAGGTAAACACATGCAGCTTATTGAGCTCATCAGAGCTCACTGAAGGTGTGGACAAAGCATGGCAAAGAGACTGTGCAAAACACAGTGAAAACATGAAGGAATCAAGGAATAGATAAATAAATACCAGCAAGTGAGAGGATGAACCATGAGTAGAAGCAGAGCTACATAAACCCACAGAGGCATTCAGGGAGCAAGCCAATCCAACTGTCAAGTGATTTGAGGAGGGAAGCACAACAGGCAGAATGCCATAAAATCAAGATACATTTGGGAGAAATAAGGAGAACAAATTTTTTTTCCCCTTGAAGATATCTGCCCTACTGGTATCTTGCTGGCAGCAGCACAGTGCTGACAGTTTGATGCCAACAGTTCTGCGCAGAAGATGCCAGACTGTGCATGGGGAGGGTGGGACAAACAAGTGTGCCACATGTCCAGAAATGCTCCAGATCTGGAAATGACAGTGGCCAGTGACCCCTGGGAAGGGTCGGGGTGCAGGGGCACCCGGCTGGTCTCACACACAGCTCCATCCCCACTGTGGAGCTGCCTCAGCACAGCTCTCGCAGGAGGAGCCTCAGCACTTCTGAATGTGATTAGAGAAAAGACTGGAAAATGGGATCCTCATGTTCATTATGAGAAAAGTAGTGCTTGAAATAAAGTCCCAAATATGTTTTGTAGCTGCCTTAGATATCACCATTATTAGCGGCCTTAAGAGGCACAAGAAATTTCTATAACTAAAAACGTAACAAAGGACCAGAATACTCGGGGAGAACAGTAGAAAAATCAAGCCTTTTTTTTTAATATATTTTAAAGGTACACGGTTCTTGCGATTTAAATTTACCACCAAACCTCCCAGCTTCTCCCCCAGTGTACCAATTCAGAGCTACTTAGAAGGAAAAAAAGGAGAGAAAAAGGAAAATCATTAAACAACCCCCCAAAAAGAGGGCTCAATGAGGTCTCATTTCGTCGTAATGAGCTCCAATTTAACATGATCATTATTTCTGACATTAAAGGCCTGTGAATAGTGTCACATGCCCAGAAGCTATTTTTTTTTACCCTCTAATGCCAGAAATAACAAGCTGCAGTTAAGGGACAGTGAATCAGGGTCTGTAAAATTACATTAAAATAGGAATTTCACTACCGATAGAACGACTCTTATCTAGGCAGCCCATTCTGAAGGAGGTTTTTGGAGCGTGTGGTTATTGGAGATGGAGCTGGTACCTGCCAGCCCTCACACAGCAACAGACCCTCTCTGCACCGAGAAGGAAACCAGGAGAAGACACAGAATCACAAACTGGGTTGGGTGGGAAGGGACATTCAAACTCATCTGGGCAGGGACACCTTCCACTATTCCAGGTTGCTCCAAGCCTCATCAAACCTGGCCTTGGACACTTCCAGGGATGGGGCATGTAATCCATTCTACCATTTGACCACTTCACACCCATGAGCTTATCAATTTCTTTAAAGCAGTGCAACAGCTTTGCACTGAGAAAATTCCATTTACCAAAGCTCTGCTGATTCTTCATCATGTCAAGACTCCTTGTTTTCCTTCCAGTTTTGAGATTCCTATTTTTCCACATTAGAAATAAAGTTTCTTGCTCTGAAGTTCCTCATGTCACTCTGGAGCCTTTCTAAAGACCTGTAATCACAATTCCCTCAGTGCTGGGCCAGTGTCATGTATAGGTTACACCACACAGTAATTTGGCTGGTTTGAATTTGAGTTCATTAACTGTTGGCATCTTGTCCTGACAATTTGCTGCAGATGTTTTTATTGATTTGTTTTAAAACCTTCTCCTGACATTTTAATTTCAGAGCTTTTCATACCTATTCCCACTGAAAAGAAAAGCTTCTGATGTGGAAACCTCTCAAAGCTCTCCCACATCCCCCACCAGTGCTGGGATCACCGGCAGCTGCTCTCACTGCTTTAGTCCTGGTAACTGCTCATCTCAGAATTCAGGCGTAGTCATCCAGCTCCACTTTCAACTTCCTGGCAGCCTTGGGAATTCTGATGGATTTAAGCAAATTTTTGAAGTTTTCAGCAATTTGTTCCTCAAACACGTTTTGGGAGGGACATGACAACACTTGTGTTACTATGATTTTATGTGCTTGGTGTTACTATGATTTTATGTGCTTGGTGTTACTATGATTTTATGAAGGCTGGACTCGATCATCTTGGAGGTCTTTTCCAACCCCAATAACTCCATGATTTTATATTTAATTGCCAAACCTTATATTTTTCCCCTTTCCCTCTTTTTCTTTACATATGACTCTTGCTTTTGTTTGTTGGGGTTTTTTTAACAATTTCCTTGGCTCTGATACTGGAAATTTGAAATGCCATCATCCCACTTAAAGCATTTTAATCTTCTAGATGTTTTCTTTTCAAAAACAAAAGATAAATTACCCCCCCTCATTTTCATGTAGTTTTCACAGTTAGACTTCACTGCAGTCAGCTTTTCTGGCTTTTTTCTTACAAAACTGCTGCGAACAGTTCCCACCTAAACCATGTCCTCTGCACTGTGAGAAACCAAAAAATACCACAGAATCACAGAACCACTGAGGTTGGAAAAGACCTTTAAGATCACCAAATCTAACCATCAGCCTGGCACCACCACTGTGTTCTCCACTAAATCGTGTCCCCAGGTGCCACATCCACACTTTATTGATCCCTTCCGTCCTTCCTGGGGCTCTCCCTGAAATGCCGCATCAAACAAAAGCCATTTAGAGCATTTACGGAATCTGATCTCCAACAGTCTGTGTTTCTCTGACTCCAGAGGTCCAGAACTCAACCTTGGCTGCTCTGGCACGAGCAGGGACGCTTGGTAACTGCACTTACCAAGAGTCATATTTCTATGTTAATTAACTCTACTATTTCATCTATGCAAAGCTTTATCACATGCCTTACTCCATCATTCCTGCTTAATTTATACCCTTAGAAAAACCTGTGTGTTCATTGATTATCTTCCTCCAATCCAGTTTCCAAGACCTGTTCTGCCCATGATCTGAAAGAGACACTGCAGAACACTCCCTCCATGTCTGGGTGTTCTTGTCGCTATTTTATAACTTTTAAAAGGAGCTGGGAAAGATTCTATGGAGTTCACCTCGTCTCCTTGGAGTCTGTTTAAACTTGAATGATGGGGGTGAGAAATGGAGGCTGTTGGTCCTGCTGGGGGTCCCAACGCCCACCTGCAGTCCCTTCCAGCAGCACAAGCTCAGCCTTCCCGTGCACAGGGAGCTGCAGGGGTTGAGAAGGTTCTCGCAGAGACGCCCTGCAGTGGGAGTGAGGGATGAACCAGCACCACAGGCCAAAAGCAGCGTTCCTCAAAGGAAGAGACATGGGCTTGGAGACACAGTTTGCCTGAGTGCAGGAATAAATTCCTTCTAGCAGGGGTGTGAGGCCCTGGGCTGGGGCACAGCCCTGGGAGCAAAGTGGGGAGAGACGCCAGTGCCACAGGAGTACTTGGAGCACATGCCACGAGGTCGGAGCTGGAAGAACATTTCCTCCAAACATTTCATACCTTGACAAACCCCTGCACAGTTTAGAGCCCTTCCTTTTAGCTTTTTGTTTTAGGCAGGTTATTGGATTGCTGCAGGTACCTCCTGCTTTTGGCATCTAACACTCTCCGAGATGATTTCAGACTCAGAATAGTGCCAGGTTGATCAGTTTGTCGGAGTGTCTGGACAAAAGCTGGAATATTAGGAGGTGGTCAGCGTGAGATAAAGGGAAGCTCAACTACAGATGCACTTTAGAAGATGTGATCTATTTTACTTCCTTATATTAAATACACATGATGCCAAATTTCCACACAAAAAGTATAGATCCATCAGGGCATGGCTCCAGAGCTGGGCAAAGACTCCAGATGATCAGAGCTGTCATCTCACACTCCATGTGAAACATCAGTGTTACAAGAAAACAGAGACACATACACATCTTCAGAAAACACACTTGCCTGCACACACCACACACAAACCAGCTGTGTTCAGTGGTATCAGTCTCATTTTATGGTATGTGAAAGCCTTGCTGATGTAAACTGGGGATGAACAGATCATTTGGGGTGGTATTTTTGTCTGAGACACGTGCAGGTAAGGTCACCTCCAATGGAAGCAAAGAAATTCTCCAATTAATGAATGACCCCAGCTCTCTGTCATGGGCTTGTTTAAGAGCCCACACACACAAGCACATGCCTGTGGATACTGATTTCTTTTGCACAAGTCAATACCAGGTCTGGATGTGAAGGTGTGTAATTGGGAACAGGTAATTTGGCATGTGCAAGACAGACAGAGAAGGGGCAGAAGGAAACACAGGTTGATGTATGCCTCTGAAACCTGGGTAAGTGCAAAGCTGAAGGAGCTTTCAAGGAAAAAGGCCCCAATTTGAATCTCCATCGATAATTGGTTTGTTTGTGTGGAGCGAGCAGGCGGAAAAGGCGGTGGAAGAGAGTGATGGAGTGAAACAGCACGGGCTGTGCTTCCCTGCCTGCCAAGTGGAGAGAAATTGTTAGTAACTGAGGTAGGTCCCAGAGGGGTTCATTAAGTGACTGGCCCTTCACAGTCCCCTGACAGAGCTGACCTGGAAACATTAACATGACGCCAGAGTTACAACACACACTCAAGTGAGGGGAGTGAGGAGCACACGGCAGTGAGGGAGCGTGGGCTGCACACGAGTGTGGGCGAGTCCTGGAACACGGCACACGTGTCTGTCCTGCTGGGAGAACACCCCCTGTGCTCCAGGGGGCTGCAGCCCAACTGGGGGCTGGCACACCTGTCCTGCTGCTGCAGCAGGAACTGTCCCAGCACTTACAGCAGCACTGTGGAAGTGGGACGGGAGAACAGAGCCAGGACACGGGACCATAGGAGAACAATGTTAGAGCCCCACAGTCAGGGTAGGCAGGACAGAAGATGACCTGCTGCAAGAGACAACAAATAATTCCCAGGAAATGAGGCAGCCACTGGGACCAAGATGGGCAGGTAGAGGAGGAATAGGGAAAACCAAAGGAAAGCCTAGAGAATTGTCCCTTTTTTTTTTGTCCTTTGAAATCTGAGGATTTAGAAAACATGGAATACAGAGTTGAGAAATAGAGCTGAAAGGTACCATATTGTCCAACTAACAGAGCTATTCCAAAGCAATACACGTTCAAGGCTGGAGGATCTGAGCTGGTAGAGATCGGCATTTGCACTGGTCAGTAGGAGGAGGGAAGAGCATCAGGGGAATCCAACATACCTGCCTCAATCCCAGGTCACGTTACACTTGAGAAGGGAACAAAGACACGTCCCCAGAGCAGTCAGTTTAACCTGCATGATGGAATGATTCCAACGTAAGAGTCACCTGTGTTCACACCATCCTTATGCACGTGACTACCTCAGCCCTTCTAAAACCCGAGTCTCCTCACATCCTTTGTGTGCCTCCACTGGAATATAATCACAGAATTTTAATCATTACTATTCAATCAAGATACATTTTAAAAGGCTTAACAGAAACTGTAAAGGCAAAAGTAAAAATAAGCCAAAACAACCGACCTAAGAGGAAAGGGAGAAGGGACTTTCTTGTTATGAAACAGAACAGAGTCAACCACATTAAAAAGTGAAAGGAAATAAGGCACAAAAATGGCACAACAGAAATGTGTCTGTGCTTCTCCAAAGGTACTTATCAGGGTGTTGTCAATTCTTGGTAGCCAGGGCAAAGAAAGCATGAGGGTTTACACACAGGTAGGCAGCCCCAAAGCTCCGAGAACTTGTGAAGAGGTGTGTACAGAAAAGCATTTTCCTTAGCCTTACTGTAGCTTTTGCCAATTTTCTCTGCAGGGCACAACCCCTGGCTAGCTCTGCATTTGCCCAAGGCGTGGACAACATGGAGCTCTGCATCCATCGAGTCCCACAGGCACTGCAGGGGCTGCTGCCATCCCCAAACCCAGATGGAGAACTCTGCACTACTTTATTGATCATCTCTTTGTTCACAACATCAGTCATACAGGGGATTTTGACTGCAGCAGGGTCTTTCATGTGTTTGGGTTTTTTAAGAGGGGTAAAAAACCCCCAAACCCCAAGAAAACCTGCCCATACATGAGATTTGTCCACAAGGCCATGGATAAATGGCCCCAGCCTGCACAACCTGAAGCCACTGAGTCCCCCCTCAGTGTGCAGGTGTGGCTGCAACAACACCCCCTTGGAATTCTGTGGGAGCAAAACACTCCCATGTGCAGAACCCACCTATTCTGGTCTCAGGCCAAGAGTCTTCCCATTTAAGCATGTTCCAGGTCTAATATTATTTTCCTGCATTAACTTGCTTTTCCCTTGCAGAAATCAAAAAGCAGCAAACTCTGCTTCAGGAAAAGGCTCTGAACAAACAGCTTTTCCTGTTCCTGTGACCTGTGTCCCTCTCTGAGCTCCGTGAGTACCGTCAACAGCTGCTCCTACAACAGACAATGTACTGAAAGATACAGATCAGGAGAAGTAGGACTTGGTAATCATATATTAGTATTTTTTAAAATAAAAACTGACTCCAAGTTTTTTAGTCAATTAAACGCATCCGGCACATCATGTATGTGATGTAATGACAGCTCGAGACTCAAAATGCTTTTGATGCATTATTAACCATAAAAAAGGCATTAAATACCGAGCTCGAATGCCATAGGGATGCATATTTCAATAGAAATTATTTTTCAATATATGCTTAAAGTTTATTTTGGTAAACAGATGACTGGGGGCTGTCAGGGCTGGAGACAGATTTATGTTTAGCTGGAATCTTTCTGAAACGAAGGGAAATAGCTGGACTTGCTGAGCACATGGAAGGGACATAATTCTTTCTGCCAGCTCAGAGAAGGGTGAGCAGTAGCTTGGAAGCTGCCCCAGTTTGGAATATTAATTCCAGGGTGACAGTTAGGAATTTTGCCAGGTAAACACAATCTTAAAAATAAAAAAGAGAAACACGACATTTCACTACCTGATTGAAAGGTGTCACATTCGTTTTCTGCACCTGCAAACAGAAGCCACAGTTCAAAGTACCAAAAGGGAAACTAATCCTGGAGCTCCAACATCCAGGAATCCCTGGCAGAAACAGAATTTTTCATCCACTGTTGTATTACCAACATAAAACCACCTATTACCTTGTATTACAAAAAACACAAACCAAGCCAAGCCTTCCACCCCTCACACGCCCCAACAACAACAGCCCTCAGGGGAAGCCTGACAGCACATTTCTCCTCTTGGTTTGGGTGGATTCTGAACTCTGAGGTGCAGATTGAGAGCAGTTAAAGAAAGCAGAACCCAATGGAGGAGCCCACATAGCCCCTCCACTGCTGGGATCATTCTTCCCTCACTGCCCAGGGAGCTTTGCAGATTAAGCATCCAGGCTGAAGGACTTGATATCTTCCATTTCAGGAGAAATCTAAAATTCCAGCATATCAGTGCTGGTAATTTCTTGCTGATGCTCACATTACTTCCCCAGCTTCCCTATATACATATGTATATAGAAATATATTTATTATCGTGACCAATTTTGGTTCGAGGTTGCGGTTCAGGCCTGCAAACGTTACACCCAAGGCCCAATGATTTTGCAGGGACATTATGGAAGTGAGGTCTGCGGGACCTTCATGTTTAGATCTTCAAACATTTGTAGGCCGTTATCAAGCTGCCTTGAACTCCTCTCTCTGCCAAGCTACACATATTCAGCTCCTTTAATCCTTCTTCAGAGATCAATCCCTCAGTCCCTTAATCCTTTTTGTTGCTCTTCTCTAATCTCCTCCTGCTCTGTCGATACCTTTCAGAGCTGCGGTGCCCGGGACACGACACTCTGAGGTTCCGCCACTCCATGCATGGGGAGCCCGGTGTCCACAGTCAACACCGAAGCTTCCAGAACACGTTCTTCCACTGGGAAGCAGTTTTCTCCGTAATGACACACTGACTCCATTGTACAGTACAAATGACATTTTTCTCACTGCACCCCAAGAAAGTGCCTCTGCTTTCATTTCTCACCTGTGCAAGTGGCAGGATATGGGCAGCCCCTCCCAAATGCTGATATTTAATGTAAAACGTGGAAAGTTGATTTATTTAGGTGCAAAGGGCACCCGAGGTGTGCTCTGTGATGGAGTCAGAGCTGCCGGCCCTGCAGGACACATATGGGCACAGCCCCTGCTCTGCCAGACATCCACTCCCCATGCAAACCCCTGAGCACGACAAACCACCAATGGATCCATGAGAAAGGGAGCCCTGACTAAATCCTAATAATTCCTTTGGGCCATCCAAGGCCTTCCCCGACTGCCCGGTCACGGTGAGACAGCAGCTCTGGGCTGGGAGGTGGGAAACTGCCAGGGGTTTTCCCCGTCTGCTCAAACCCACCCCCCTTGTTTGATCTGAAATGCCGCTTCACCATTTCACTACCAAAGAATGCTGCAAAAAAAAGAAAAATACAGGTTAAGTTGCCTTTAATCTCTAATTCCTGTACAAGAACGGGTTGCATGTGGCAAAGGATAAAGGCAGATCCGAAGTCAGCGGGTTACGCAGACTGCGCCAGACCTTCGCTTTCAGAGAGACACAGCCTGGGGAATTACACAAATGGCCTTCCATTGCCCTCTTCGGTTCTTTTTATGGCAAAATGCTTTGCTTTTATCAATTCCTCCCCCTTCTCCGAGTCCCAGAGGCTCAGGCCAACAAAAGGCAGATGCGCAAAGTGCACCCTTCTCCCCTGAATGGAGCGGGAGCCTCGCTCCGCAGGGAAGCCACGGCCGGATGGAAAATGCTCTCGAAAAGTAAAAGCCAGTAAGAGCAGCCGATCTTTCTGCCTGGGTGAAGGAATTTGGCCTCAGCCAAAAAAAAAAAGGGGGAAAAAAGAGGGGGGCTGCTCTTTTCAAGCCCCTGTAGGCACCGTGGCATTGAACTGTGTCAGGCTGGAATAGACAGAGGAGGAACACGAGTCTATTGTTGGAGATACCATCAAAAATAGAAGCAGAGAGAAAATGATCCTGAGCACGAGTGTTGCAGGGAGAGGACACTCACTGCCTTCAGCCTCTGGAAACCAGAGGTTTTCAGGGGAGTTCAGAGCAGAGGCCCAAAGGCCAAGGAGCACCCACAGGCTCACAACAACAACAGCAGAACAACCCAACCATCCACCCACAGGGAAGGGGCTGGAGCCCAGCCCGGCACAGAGACCGATGGCAGTGTCATAAGTGTTGGACTGATTTCAGGTGAAGTTCTTTTGGAATCAGACAAAATCCAACTGTTGCAAAATGAAATTAAGATTGATTTTAAGAATGCCATTTTAGACTGCTGATGCTCAACACATATAATTTTGGATGGCAGAGAATGAAGAATCTGTAATTGGCAGAGAAAGGCATGCAAACCGACAAAGAATCAACCAACCCTTTTCTGCCACCTTTCAATCTTAACATGTCACTGTCTCACACAAAGACCTGAATAAAGATTAAATCTGTAATAATTTACTCAAAATCAGATGCTTGCACAGTAGGACTAAAGTACTACCTACATGCTAATTGAGACTGAAACAACTAAACCTACAGTGTTGGCTCATGGTTAACAACTGATGTGTTGAGTTTGCTGTGAAGAGGAAATGTTTAGACACTGGATTAAATCTGCACACAAACCCCGACAGCCTCCTTGGTACAAGTTCACATTGAACACATCAATCTGTTTGGTAGACTAAGTCTAATTATGAAATCTCAGCTGCCATTAGTTGCTGTGCTAGACCATCACTCTTCCGAAGCCTTCTTGTACCCATACATGCTTCTTGCAGTCCTGGAATAATAGGCCCAAGGATCTATCTCCTGTCTGAAGCAAGGAGAAGCACTAGGCATCTCACTGCAGCCTTTTTTCACCTGAAGCAAGTTGCTAAACCATGGGAAATGTCTGTTTTAAATTTTGGCTTCTCCTTTTTACAAACATAACCTGTGGTCGCTGGTCAGCACATAACCTACACACTGACATCTATCTGCAAATGGACCAAGTCCAGAGTGTAAGTCACACAGGTGAGATGTACACACAGAGTAGCTCATCACACTTCAGCTCTAACACTGATCCTTCAGGCCCAGCACAGGAAAAGCTCAGGCTGAATTTGCACATACACTAAAGTCACCTTGATCAGGCCAAAGGGAAGCACGTAATTAAGAGCCTTCTGCTTTCCTGAGCTGGTCCTGCACTCCCACACAGCACTGAGCAAACACCTCTGCTGCACCTCTGTCGAGCCCACTCATCTCTCCTGCAGCCAGGACCAACTCTGTGTTTGTCCTGGGCAGAAGGTAACTTGGGCTATGAATAAAAGCTCTGTTTTAGATCCAGTTGTGACTGCCCCATCCCTGGGAGTGTTCAAGGCCAGGCTGGAAGGGGCTTGGAGCAACCTGGTCTAATGGAAGGTAGCCCTGCCCATGGTGTCCCTTGAACCCAAACCATTCTGGGATGCTATGATTTACTGCACTAGTGCAGCATTTTGTGCAGCTCCACTGTCCTCCTCCATTGCCCTTTTGCCTGTGAGCATCATCCTGACCCAAACTCCTCACAGCAGACCCTTGAGAACAAGCCAGCACACACACATACTACTAATTTAGCTAAAGTAACAATAATGTAAACACTTTTCATAAAAAAAAAAAAAAAAGTATCTGTGGCACCAGTGCAAGATGGAACGGAGCAGGGAACAGCTTGTACCCAGCAAGCAAGGGCAGAGCGTGGATGATGCTGGGAAGCATTCCTCTGGCACACTGTGACCTGTTCCTGAAGTCAGCTTCGTAGAGCAAATGCACATTTTTACATGTTTTAGCTTAAAAAAGATTTTAAACTGCTACTTGTATTTACAAACATGAGATATTGAAGGTTTGTCAATGCATGTATGATTAATAAAACATCAGGTGCTGCCTCTTGCTTTAAACATTTGCGTTTCTGGAAGCTGGAGAGCAGCTCGTTTAAACAATGTGCGTATTCTGGATAACATTCCCTTGCAAATGTTCCCTCTTTCACCACGATACCCTTTATAAAGTGTAAAACATTCCATGCTAATAAGAATCAGTGGGGAAAAAAAAATTCTAAGCACAAGTGCTTAAATAAATTATCATCTTTGTAACTCTGCCACAGATCCCCTGCGTGGGATACGATGATTTAGCACTTGCTACTCTGGCACAAATCCAAATCCTTGAGTTTCTTAATGGATAAAATATTGCCTTTTCACCTTTCTGACCTCACTTCAACTTCGGTCTGAGGTGACATGAGATCCTGATCTCTCTGCAGTCCTTGATGAACTGTGGCATTCAGAACACCAGGGCCTTTCCTGCAGGGCTGCGAGCAGGGGATGTCTGGGCAGAAAGGGGAGATGCCTCCTGCCAGCCCTGGGATCCCATGGGAGAAAACTTGCCTCCCTTTTCAGGCAAACAAAAAAATGCCAACAAATCCCCTGGAATCTATAAGAAGAAAACCCTAAATCCACAGTGAAGTAAAACAGAAAATTAAAAAAAACCCCAACCACCAAAAACCTGAACAGGAGGGGTCACATGTGAGCCAGTGCTTGGTTCTTCTTGTGGGAAAGAAGCATTTGTTACTGACTTCAGAGCAAACCGTGCTCCAAAGGTGAACACTTAGGCAGGTTATTCTGACCCAAAATGCAAACAAGAGTTGCTTTATTCATTCAGGGTTATCACCACGGGGAAGAGGAGGAGCAGGGATGGAGCAGCTCCAAGCCCAAGTCCTCCATGCCTGAGCTGAGGGACTGGAGCAGTGTCATCTCTTTGGTGCCACTTGTGTGGTGGAATCTGAAGCACCTCCAGACCTGGGCATTGTTTTTTTGGTGTTACAGAGTCTCTTCCAGTCATTAAACACAGAGGATAACACTTTCCTGCAAGAGTTTCCCAAGCTGCTTTCCAAGAACACTGCTCCAGGTTACATGAACACCTTGGCCACCCCACTCCTTGCTTTTTCTTCACCATTCTAATCTCACCTGGCTTTTCAAAAGGTGATTCCAAGGCCATTGAAGTGAGGAATTCAATTCCTCGGCTAACCTATTTTTATTAGAGCATTAAAGGAGTGAATCCTGTAACATGTATGTTTATCTGGTGTATCAAGCTTCCAGGGAAATTTCATTTTAGGGGTTTGGTTGGCTTCTCTCCCAGCTAAAATGACAGGTTTCAATGTCTTTATAAACCAGACCACTAACTCCAGACCCCTTCACCAGGCAGCATCCAGGTTCTACTTTCCAACAAAACGAGGAAGATCAAATTAAGGAAACCTGCTCCACTGCTCCTGAGCATAACATCAGGTACCCACGTCATGCTGCCGAGTGAACATGTTGGAGGCTTGTGGGTACATAACATGCCAAAAAAAATTGGTGAGGAATAAACATTCTGAGCAAACATTATTCCACTTATACAGAGAATCAGCACAGCACCTTCCAGCTCAGCATCACAGTCCTGCACAAACTCCTCACTAATAGTGACACACGGGACCACTGGAGCAGCACAAAGGGACCATGAATGCAGCTATGAGAGATACTTTTTCATCATCTTCTCTCCATTGTAACTCCAGTCACAATAGTGTGTTCTTGCTCACCTCTCCCTTACCTTGGATACTCTCTTAATTCTGCCTATGCACTGAGCTACAGCCAAACAGGGGGTCCGAAGAACCTACAGGTATCTGTGGCAGTGGTCACCATGACCACACAGAGGTTTTGGGTCTGTGGCTTCTGCATGGTGCTCTGCAGAGACATTGTTCTTCCTGGTGGGAATATGGAAGCCCTGCTCTCCTCTGGTCTTGGCTTTGCTGAGGTGACCCAACGGGCACCAGTGCAGCCAACACGCACCAAGAAAGAATCCACCCCGAGGCCACACTGCGAGGTGCAAAGGAAGTCATTCCTTAGAACACAAAACCACCCAAACCAGGGAAGGCCGGTCGGGCTTCAGCCAGAAGGACCCCTGTGGCTGGTGGTGCAGGGTTGGGGGACACAGCCAGTGCTCCATCCATCCCCTGGGGACAGGCTTTGTCTCCTGCTGCCTCTGCCCCCCCAGCACTGACCCGAGGTCGGGGGCACACACACCGGCCTTGAACTCTCCGTCTGTCTCTCTGCTGTCTCCCTGCCATATTAATTACCATTCCACTCTGCCAGGGCCAGAAAACAACCTTCACTGCATTAGTGCTAATTAAGAAGAGTGAGTTTCCTATTCTGGCTGCTTAAATCACCCACTCTCCTCACCCAGAGCAGAAAGGAGTGCTGACAATCTTATTAAAAGCAGAAGGAAACACCTCGGTCATGCTTCGAGCTGGCAAATGGGGCCAGCCAGCTCTGTCCTTCTGTGGGGACAATGAGGCTGGACAGGACAGCAGCAGAACAGGAGGGGAGGGAGAGACAAATGACACATTCCCAGGGCCTTGGAGATCTGTACCTCGGGGAGAGGTGGGGAGAGCACCCTGCTTTGAAAACATCTGTATTTGAAAGCAGAACACCCAAAATGAGCATATTTCCAGCACAGTGCAGTTGGCAGAGTGGCAGTGTGTGTCTCCATCAGAACACAGACCTGAAGCAGCCTGGAGGATGGTTTAATGGAGCCACAAGTATTTGGAAAATACTGATTCTGATCTCTCAGTATTGGAGGAAGATTTCCATTTGCTTCAGCCAGGTGAACAGGTAATTAAGTCCATAACAAGGTACCATCACTTCCCACTGAGCTCCAGCCTGGGAAGGAAAGTCTTCCTCTTGGACACTGATGATCACCCTACTCATGTCCTTTCACCTGCATAAACTCACCTATTCATTGTTCAGTCCAACACACATGGACTGTTTCCTCTCTTGAAAAGTGATCCCCTTAGTAATTAGAGTGTAATAACAGAGAGGATTAAATTACAAAGCAGGGATTTATGAAGGCAAGTGTCCAATCCTGCAGATAAACTGATTTTTAATATATTAAGTATTATTCCTCGGAATACCATTAGCTATCCCTTTGGATACACATGATCTAATGGAACACAGATATTCTCCTAAGCCATCCAGGCTTGAGGGCTGGAAGCCATCGTGACTTTGTGCAGCTGGGATGAGAAAGGAGCTGGATTCAGTCCTCCTAAAGAGCTACAGAACCCTGTACTGTTTCTCTCCCAGAAAACTCTTGCCAAACCAAAATTCCCAAGACTTCATCTTCTTTTACTGTCAGAAAGTAGACAGATCCAGCAAAACAGTTTGTCTTATTCTTCTCCCATGGCTAGTCCATAAAGCGGAAGATCAATAACTCCTTGTATCCCACATTCTGTTACTGTGAGCAGCAGCAGCTCAGGTGGGAACTGGAAGGTTCCTGCTCAGTCTGTCAGAACACATACATGAGATTCCTGGATTTGTGTGGATATTTGTGTTTCTAAAAGGCTAGAAAAATTCCCAGAGAAAAATATCTATCAAAAGAACATTCTTCATATTGCAAAGCAAGAAAAAGAAAGAAAGCCTCCTTGTTGCAGATGCATTCAGGTATTTTTTATCTCCGGGCACTATTTTCTCACAGACCCAAACCTTGCTCATGGCACAGGGGTGATTCCTGCTGACACCACCAGCAGCACAGCAGCTCCAGTGGATCTGGAGAGCAGACCTTGACAGCCACCCTGGCTGTTACCTCCCAAGAAAACACAGCTTCTGCCAGACAGGACATGTCCCTACTTCAAGTACATGTTATACATGACTGGAGAGGCCTGGAGCAACCAGGAGCTTCAGCAGTATCTGAGCCTTCAGCGTTTGGTTTACAGTCCCCTGGGAACAGCAGATGTGTGCTAAGCATGTGCTATTATTTTAATTTTTATTGCTGGCCAACTTTCAGAATCAGTGGAAGGCAAAGTCCTGCTCTGTACAGAAGGCAGGTTCAGAGACCCGAAGTGGTGGGAAGTCCCCGGTGCCCAAAGCCAGCCTGGAGCAGCGCTCAGCACCAGACGAGGCGGATTTCTCCTTGCACCAAGGGCTAAATCACATTAAGTCATCCACAGAAGCATTAAAGAGTTTCCTGATGTTACATTTCTGTGTAAGCAGTTAGAGCTGTTGCCATAGGAATGCTAACAAATATAGGGATGGGTATAATTGTGAATAAAAGGGATAGGGAAAAAGGAAGAAGACAGCCTATGCTGTGGACAAAGTTTGGACTCTGCTCTGCCTGTCCAAGTACCGGACCTGGAGACACCTGTGGCACCCGCAGAAGGGACAATGGGCTGGGGTCCTCTGGCAGCCCCTGCACTGTGACACCTGAGGAACGGGGGTCCAGAGAGCAACTCCCAGGCTGGACACTGTCCCCATCCCCCATCCCTCTGCCAAGGCTTTGCCGGCAGAGAGTCCTCTGGAGAGAGGTGGAGATTCAACCCCATGGGGTCCGGCCTCCTTCCCTTCATCCCCCCCACTTTACAAAAATAGAAAGAACACATGTTCCCATTAGTCACTTGCTAGAGGGAAGCTGGGGGGTATGTGCTGACAGTAGCAAGGCTGAGCTCTAATTTGAATGCTATTTGCATATTCCAGGTAGACAAAGTGCAGCCGTATGAAAAACAGGCACGTGAGGACGCACAAAGTGAGGCAGCAGAGATGACACTTGCCAGAAATCCAGCCTTTTTCCCAGTGTGTTCCCAAACACACGTGCCAGGGCCCCTCACGGCTACTAATGCCCAGCCTGGCTGGTCTCAGGGAGGCTCTTAATTAAACTCTGCTTGCTAAGAACGCTTTGTATTTGCAGGAGTGAGGACACAGCTGTCCTCATGGGAACATCACACAGAGGGCTCTTCCCTCTGGATAATGCCATTTGCCAGCCCCAACGAGCAGGAGTCATCCCAAGGCAATCCGAATGCAATCAGTGTCTTTCACTGCTGTTGACTAAGCTGAAATTTGTTATTTTCAGGCATTCAGTGGGGACTAATGAGTGTCTGAAGCTCATCGCAGGGCTGAACGTCCCTCCTCACTGACATCCTCTTGATCTCTAAAAGCTCAGTGATCTTTGGCTTGAGCATAAGCCCTGGGAGTTCAGAGGTTAAGTTTTGGGGATGCAATCAGTGTCTGAGCCAGGCAGGACAGAACTGCACCAAGGTCATGTCAAAGCACTGCTGGGTGAGGAAGAAAACCCCAACTCGTACAGGTGGCTGTTATCTATTTACCCACCAATTTACCGAGCCTTTGCAACTCCAGCAAGACCAGAGGCCTTCTCCTGGTCTCCCAATAAAAAGGAGCTTCCTCCCTTTGTGGCTTTGTTCTACATCCATCAAAGATACTGTGTGACATTTTTCCCATCCTCAGGATTTTTCCTTGCATGGGTTTCACTGAACACCATTCTCCCCCTCCTGGTTGGTGACCCACTGGGAGCTCTGAGCAGAGCCAGGGCCGAGGTTTGGGCAGACCATGTTCCCAGTGTACTGATTACAATATATATAAAACAATACTTTGTACAAGTTCAGAGGGAATAATTAAACATTGCTCTCAGCTCTTGGCAGTGACTTTTACAACACTGGGTAATGAGTTATCACATTTTGACCTTTATGTCTAACTCAACTTGGCGATTTGCTGAAAAAACTTTGACCACCCCATAACAAAAACAAGAGGAAAAGGAGAAGGCAGCCACGAGTGCTGCTCCAGCTGGCAGGTAAATGATCACAAACACCAGGTATCCGTCCAAGAAGCCACTGTACTACTTCCTAGTGTTGGATTTAATAGCAAATTACCAAAGAGACACTCCACATTACTACAATCTGCACATCAAACCAGGCAGAAAGCAACCTGCAATTATACAATTAGATTGATACACAAGCTTCCCGCTCGTGTTTGTTCCTGCTGCCAATCACGCTGCTTACTGGAAAACAAGGGCTCGGAGCTTCCAGCCTGCCTCACGCTTCTCCTCCTCTGTGCTTGTCCATTTTGAGGAGCTTTACTGATCACATCTCATTCTTTAACACCCTGGTGAATCCAGCTTTAAGAGCACACCTTGCCCAGGTACCTTTCAGCTGTACCAAAATCCACCTTTAAATGTGGGGCATAATCTATCCCGGCAGCAACTCACTGTGTGAACGTGAGAGTAGCAAAGAAGAGACAAATAAGTGTTTATTATTAGCTGACAAAAGCAGCTGATTGAAACCTAACCAAACCCTTGATTTCAAATGAAAATTATGAAAGGAAAATCACTTCACTATGCTGTGCCCTGACAGAAACCATGAAAGGGGAAGGCAGCCAGGAGAAGCCTTTGCGTTTGAGCTTGGTCTCCTCATAATACAGTGCCTCTAAATGACTGAACACTGAGCACATCTCAGGTACTTCAGAAAGGTCTGCTCGCTCTGGTTCAATGCACTGGTGACCTCTCAGGTCCCCGTGATAATTCATTTTTCCCACCCTATCTTTAACCACACCTGTTCCAACAGTCACACTTTGTGTCTCTTGAGCATCATTCCCTTACAAGTACCTCCTCCAGCCTGAATGCTGAGCCTTCCCAGAGAGCCTGTGCACCACACTGATGAGGTAAGTCTGTACAGAGATGCTGTTTATCCAGCACTGCGAGTCAGCAGAGCCCAGACACAGACAGACATGGATCTGCCTGGGCACGGAGCAATCCTGAGGAGCTGTGGGATCACACTCTGCCTGGACGAGACCGGAGTTCTTTATCCCATCCAGCCTGTGTGAACAGCAGCAAGGAAGTAAATGAGGCTGTCCAGGCAGTTGTGAGAGCACAGCTTTGAAGGCGGAAGGCAGAGGATGCAGAACCTCCCAGCAAAGCTGGACACAGTCTGGCCCTGAGCAGGCACCAAGGTTGAGGCTCACTGGGATCACAGTTCCCAGTTCTGACAGTCAGAAACACACCTACCACAGAGAGAGCTTTACATATTTTGTACATATATGCCTGTACATATATGCCTGTACATATATGCCTGATAATTCTTTTTTCCATTAATTACATTGTTTAGATGTCTGGGTTTTGTTTAGCTTTCCTGTCAAACCCTACCAAAAGGAGACCCTCATTTACCAGTAAACATTGAGAGACCATCTCAAAGACCTCTGTACCACTCATGAGCTCAGATCTCAGTGACTCACACATGTTTTCTGGAGCCCACATCTCACACTGGTGGTAAATGATTCAGGTGGTGGAGGCACAACAGCTCAGAGACACGGAGTGGCACCTGCAGGGACTCACGTGGCATCGCCCCGACTGTGAGCACCGACGGGACACATCGAAGCACGAGTTACAAACTGACTCACTGACTTGCCATGGCTGCGAGACTGTCTGCCCCTATTCCCTCCTATTCCCCTCATAGGATCAGCTCTCTAACTCTTCCTTGTCACACACTTTACCCTGTGGGTTATCTCACTGGGCTGTGCAATTCACCATCTCCTGCATTCACTCGCAGACTTCCTGTGAGCAAATCAGGAATTTCTTCTGCTCCTGTCCCTCCAGGAGAATTTCTGCATCTTGGGAGAAATTCTTTTATAATGCCACGCAACATTTGGATTTACAAAGCCAGTGACATTATAGACCAGCCTGGGATTCAGATAAGGCCTTTTCCCTCAGAGTCAGGAGGCCAGCAAGACTTCCAACTACATTTTCAAACTACACAGGGATTCAGCTGTGGCTTTTGCTTGTCATAATAAATACAGGATTAAAACCAAATTCCGTGTCATGAAAATGCACGTGAAGCTGCGATAACTCCAACACCAGGTCACAAAGTGGTTGGGCCACTGGGTGCCACCACCAGCCCCACCCATGTCCGTCCTTTCCCGGGTCCCGCCCGGACCGCGCAGCTCCGCGACTCACAGCTCCTGCCTTTCCAACCCTTCACCTGCTACTGCATCTTCTCACTAGGCGAAGAAAATATTCTGTATTTAAGAGACATTTAGGAGCTGCAAACAACTGGATCAGATCGTGCTCTTCCGTTTTTGACATCCTCTAAGGAGAAAGCACTTCCTGCCAGTGCACAAAGAGCTCAGCCATGCCGGGGAGGAACAGCACAGCACTAAGAGCAAAGGTAGAAAATGGAGGATGCAGATTATAAAATTCAGTCACATTTTAAAATTTTCTGCTACAATAATTCACTTTATGTAGAATTAATGTGGCTGATTGAACGTTTGTGCTGTAATTTACTTATAATTAACATTTTATGGTGAACAGATTTCACCATCTCCTTCATGCTGTGAACTCCAAGCCATAGGTCAAAAATAGAGATGAAACAGATAAGCACAAAATATTCTCACTGAAATATTAATGAGATTTTAATTTACTACTTTAAAAATACATCTTTCATCAATGCCTGTATATCAAATCATTATTTTAATTTTTTTACATTGTATTAAAAATATAATGAACTTTCTTAACTGGTTGAAAGACCCTGAAATATCTTCTGTGAAGAGACAGCGCGGGGGAAGAAAAAGGACCAAACACTCACAGCTCTCAGAAATCGCACACGGGGGTTGTGTGAGAGTCACCTCAAATCAAACACAACACCTTTACCCTTAACCAGCTAAAACTGGGGCTCTCCACTCTCAGGCCCTGTGGTCCAGCACAGAGATCCTGTTCTTCCCACCAAGATCGTATTTAAAAACATAAGGTCAGTCTCCAAAAAAAAAAAAAAAATGCAACTGCCACAAACTCCTTCCTGTGCTTCAACAGGAGTTGATGCATTCACTGCTGAGATACAACATAGACAAGGTGCTGCTCTGATCAGGCATTCCCATCTTTTCAGCCTGTTCTGGCTAAATTTGAAACCTCCAGGACAAGGCTCTGCTGTTAAGGAAGACACCACAAGTCAGAGGAAAAAACAGAATGGGAAGAAAGTCAGAAGAAAACTTGCATAAAACCTCCCACCCACTCGCCACGTGTGTTTCAAGCCGCCTTTCCTGCTGCCCAGAGATGACAGACCACATCTGAATAAATTATTGAGTCATCTGCAATTCATCCCGTTTCCTATATTCCAAGGCGCTATCAGACAGGCAACCGAGGACATTCCCGGAACGCTCTGATGACAGAGAATGAAGATATGGGATGACAATGAAAAAGTCAGCAGAAAATCATAAGTCAATGGGACTATTTTATGCTCTTTACTTCCTAGCCTGCACTAGGCCATTCAAACGGCTCATTGGAATTTCAAATGAAAAGCTGAATAATACAGGATTATAAATCTGTTACAAACAAACCTAAAACGCATCAAGAAAAATATACATGGAATTTTCCTTCTTAAACTGCTTGGGTTTTTCTTACATGTTTGTTTGCTGGGAACCAGCAGCTATTTGTTTTTAGGGTAAAGCTGCCTTTTCTTTACTATTTTTTCATATGTACTTTACTTGTTTACATTGAAGGCCAGTGCCTGCAATGGACCCCTTGGTCCCTCCAGAGCTCGAAGAATGGAATCCAGACCCTTTCAGGTTTCCCTACACAGCCATGGGCTTGCTCTTTTTTCCCTTTAAAGATATTACGAGGAAAAAAAATATTATTTACCTGTGGGAGAAATTTCAAGAGAAACCAGAGCCTGAGCTTGCTGCAGCATCCCACCACAGAGTGACTCTGAATGGGAAGCTAAATTCCCATCTGCAGAAAGTAGGACCCTTTGGAGGCACAGCAACAGGATCCCAGACGGGTCTGGAGCCCCCACCCTCCTGTGACATGGAAGTATGTGGGGCTCTTTCTGAAGTTGTTCTGGGAGACCAGGGGATTATTCATACAAGTATCTCTGCTCATGATTAGAACGACTCATTAGAAGTCCTTTAAAAAGAAAATAAAGCCTTAGTGTTTCCTCTGAAGTAAACAATTCAGAGCATTTGTAACCAACAGCCTACCACCCAAATCTGAGTGGGGTGAGTGCACTGCTTCTGGGAAGAACAAGCAAAAAAACCCCAAGTTACAAGAAAATACACGATACTGCATTAATTTTCATTGGGTTTTGGTTTTCAAATATTTTTCATTGTCAGAGTGAAAAAAAACCCAAAAAACAAACCCTGAAGAACAGGGCAGGGGAAAAACCCCAAAACACAGCAACCAAATACTGAACCAGGAATTCCCAAATAAATTGTGTAATATGACATTACAGCGTATCATCCACAGAATTCCAAAAAAACCTGCTGGACTTCCCAGACACTGCCAAGCAGTAAGAGCACGTGCATTGAGCCACGACACCACGCTGTGCTTTGGGAAGCCAGAGTGGGGGCAGGAAGAGGAAGAGAGGCCGATGGGGTTGAGGGTCCACCCATCTCCAAGAGCAGAGTGTTTCTCTGGATGCTGGACCTGGCAGGGATAAATCAGAACGACCCAGCTGCCCAGGGGCCAGAGAGGGAGCTGTCAGAGCAGGCAAAGCCATGAATTGCATAGCAAATAAAATGTAAAAAACTGCCATGAGGTCCAAGTCTTCAGCCCTTCGTTCCCCTCCCTGGTGCCAAGCCACCGCTGGAACTACATGGACTCCTCTTTAAATGGCGTATTAATGATTAGAAGCTGCTCTAACAGATGGTATCCCTGCACTTTCTCATTCCCAGGACCTCTGATACCATCCTTTAATACACAAGGGGTTTTTTTCAGGCTTCTACTCAAATATTGGGCCGAACCTTGAGAGACTGACTCCCACAGGCACCTGCCCGAAGAAAACCTTAGTGCAAAATCTGAATGAGAGCCTTAAACTCTAAGCACAAAATCACAGAAACGTTATTTACGACACACCAAGTTCACGTGGAAGAGACACCAATCACGGCTGCAACCCCAGGGCTCCCTGATGGAAAGGACCAGCCGACACCGAGTCCCTCAGACACAGCCCTGACATCGCCGGCTCAGCCACGCGTGGGGACGCGGAATTCCTGCTCGGGGGAGCAGGGAAAGGCATCCTATGGATGCATTAAACCAGCTTTCTGCGTCTTAAGGAAACAGAAATGAAATAAATAGACAAATAAACAAACACTTCAAAGATAACAAGGAAATCTCACCAGTTGCAGCACATGTCCACTCAGTTTCTCTTTTTTTTTTTTTCCTGAGTGCCTTTTCCTCAGTGAAAGCCATCAAAGATCATTGTGAATTAGTAATAATTTTTTTTTAGCAGCATCGAAGAATTAAAGCAAGAGAGAAAGGGAAGGCATGCGAGGGAGAAAAGGAGGGAGAGAAAGAGAGAGGTTAAGCTCAAAGGCAGAGAGAGCGAAATGGACCAGATTATACAAAATTAAAAAGCAAATACGCACAGACAATTTGTGCCGAGTGATTGCAAGCAATTACAGTCCGGCTTTTCTGGAGGGAAAATTGGGGAGGGGGGGGAAGGTTATTTCAGCTTAAAAGGAGACTTTATTCATTCCTGATCAGCTTCTCCTACTATTCTCTCTTTTATTCTCAGATATCAATTTTAAAAAAATCACCCTTCAGATGTTACATGTCTAACCCTGGGAATCCCACCCCTGGGCAGAGAGGGAGGATTTCAGCTTCCAATCGGTTCTTTCTATAGCCCTGAAAAAGCAATTTGCTCATAAAGGATAAAAAAAAAAAAGAGGGGGGGGCAGGAAAAAAGAAAAGGAGGGCAAAAAAGGGAAACCACAACAAGGGCACACGTTCCTCTTGGAGGAGAGCTTCAATTTTACTGTAATTGTCTGAAGAAGAGCTGCTTTGATCTGCAGAATTATTATTATGCTCCAAATGCTGAGCTGCTGATGTCCCAGCTGGGCTGGGCATGGCCACGCCAAAGGTCCCTCTCCCGCCCCTCCTCTGGAGCTCTGGACTTGATTTCGGGAGCACCTGAAGCGGCCCCTTGGCTGCCCTGGGCTGGGGGTCAGTGCCCTCCCGGCCCACACTCGACCCTCAGCTCTGCAGGGCAAGGGATTAACATGGGCATGGCCTCATGTGCGGATCAGGAGAAGGCTTAAGAAGTATTTCCTGGTGTTCTGGTGTCCTTCAATCCCTCACTGAAGCAGTGGGAAGAGGCTTCAAGGTCTGTATTAGAATTCCTGCCTTACATCACTACCTGTTACTGTTGGGAATTGTTTAATTTTTAAATTACAACTAAATAACCCACAGTGTTTGAAATGCATCTCCCTGCCTGTGCCCCGAGTTAGGTGAATTTTTAGGGAGCAGACAGAAGGACCAGGCTCAGCCCCACTCCCAGCAGCAGGAGCCCAAAAGTATGGGCACCAGCTCCAGGCACCAGATCCACTAGACCAGAGCACTGAGTGCCACATCCAGTGGCACCTTGGACACCTCCGGAGATGGGGAGCCCACCACCGCCCTAGGCAGCCCCTTCCAATGCCTGACCATGCTTTCCATGAAGAAATTCCTCCTGATGTCCAACCTGAAAGGACACAGAGCAGGAAACACCAAACATGCGTCCAAATGTCAACTACTTTTAAGTTCAGCCCTTCATGAACTACACAGTCTGAAAGAAAGGTCAATACCCCAGAAACTTATCATTTTCTCTCATCAACTAATGCTGGCTGACACCCAATGTGATGTTTTCCATGCTCCCGATCAAGTCCTGAGCATCAGGAGCTGCCATCAGAGGGGCTGCTGTGCAGGTGCTCACGTGTGGACACAGCACTCATTGCACCCTCACCCTCTTCCATCCCTTTCACTTCAAATGCCCCAAACTTCTGCTAAAATTTTATCCATGAAGCCCAGTTCTGAGGTGAGGCACAGAACAGCATCCAGGCACTGGTGATGGGCTATGGGCCACCAAGTGTTTTTGCAGCTTAGGAAGGACAGAACACGGATGTTGAGATTTTACAGAATCAGTAAAGCACTCTGTGCATAGGAAGTTTGAGACAGGTATGATCTTAAAATCTCCTCATTATTATATACACAAAAATCATACTCTGTGTAAGTGAAGGTTTCTAAAGTCATCTTTGTACAACTCAGAGCCTCGGTGACTGCCAGTCTGCCTTCACATGGAGAAGTCTATGAAAAACAGTAAAAAACATTTCTTAAAAAGTCTCCAATATCGTTTTGAAATAGTTTGCCTGTAAAATATGCAGCATGCCCAAAACACACCGAGACGTGGCGTGACACAAACAATTTATTGGCATTAGTCTGGGATGAGCCCCGTAAGTCACGCAGGGCCTCGCTCCTCGTAAGTATTGCCTCATCCCAAACTCATCAATAACACCTTCACTCCATTCCAGCCGAGCATGAACTGTGTATCTATCTCAACTATAAACATACACAATTTTTCAGTCAAAGAGTAATAGGCAAATAGCTGGATTTCACTCATTTTGTGTTCTCCAGGTAGTAAAATAGACACATATTTAATGTACATACCCAAAAGTGCAGTGCCAATAAGTAGAGGGAGTCATATATCCCACTTAGTTTATGGATGGCTGTATTTTATGGCTGTACTGCTAAAGCCATATTTGCATGCATCTAAATATAGATAAATATCTCTAAAGCCAGAGTCTGCAGACATGAAATAGAGAACTAGATAAATGCAAGGCAATACACGTGATAAAAATAATCCTAATTTCTAGATACAATTATGAACTCTTGCTTAAAATTAGGATGTAGGAATGGGATGTTCAGGATATGCAGTGTCCTCTTGTTCTGATCCTGGAGGTTGCTGTCAAAGCTATCACTCTTTTGCTTCATAATTTTGCTAATTGGTCATTAAGAAGTCTCTAATTCTAACTCTGCCTTTGCCGGCAACACACTGTGGGTCAGTAAGGAAATTAATCTGCCTCTACACCTCAGTTTCTCCAACTGCAATACAGGGAAATGCAGATCCATCACCAGGTCCTGCAGGAGTTAATCTGTTAATGTTTGTATCAATCAAGTTGTCAAGTGCTATTTAAGTGCTTATTATTACTCATACAATAATTCTCTCCTTCTGGGCTCCGTAGGTTTGTAAATACCTCTTTCATCACATGCATGAGGTTCTGTTGGGGCACAGGAGATGAACCCAGACCTTGGCCTGACCAAACCTGTCTTTGTGGGTGGTTTGAGCTCACCAAACGCTCCAGAGCGGGGCTGACAACACGTTCCTGATCTCTGCTCCCCTGCTGCAGGACACTTGGCCCTGTTTGTGTCACCAGAACCCTTTTGCCAGCTGCCCTCTGCACTGGGTCAGGGGACTGGTGGAGCTTAAGGACACATTTGTATCCTGTGCCCAAGTACCACTACAGACATAACCTCATGGGAGCACCTTTCCCAGGAGGCAACCCTTGGGCAAAGGCCTTCCCCTCCCTTCAGGCTGTTCCTCCTCCTCCTGTGCTCTTCCTTTTTGGCCTGGAGGCACATACTCGAAGGAGCTGTTCTGTTTATCCAGAGCATCATTTGCTCTGACTTCCAGGGAGAAACTCAGTTTATTCAGCCTGGCTCTGAGACTCCTGAGAGTGAGGCCCCGCTCTGGGCCACGCGCTGTTCCTGGCTCCTGCATCAGGGCATGAGGAGAGATGGACCTTTAGTCCACATGGAATTCGTGCTCTTTGTAACACCTGTCTACACCAAAGGCATGCAGCATTCCAGGCACGTGCCAGCCGGGATTCCTGGAGCCTGCCTGCACTGGGATCTTCTTTAAAAATATAGCGGCTCCTCGTGTAGTCTGCTCCCAAAATGAATTCTCTCTACTGGCACCAGTGAAGCTAAATACAACTTATAAAATATTGAGCAGATCTTCATAAGGAATGCAACTAAAAAAAGTGACACTTTAATTATTATCTTTATGCTCCAGAAATATCCCATCAATATGAGGAGCAGATAATTCACAGCCACTGTTCCAACCACTCTGCAGCATCAGGAGATGCTGGTGCCTCATCCATACCGGGCGCACAGGCGTCAGTGTATCTGCATACGCAGCCTGTAGTTATTTATCAATTGTTTATACATGCACTTAGTTATGAATGTATTTAATTCATAAACATTTATATTGCACAGCATGAGATGATAAATTCAGAAGAAAAATACCAGCTCATAGAGCACGACCCTCCCGCCTCGTTTAGCTGGGAGCCCTGTCCCTCACCCAGGTGCCCTGACCTGGACCTTCCTGCCAGCAAACCCGAAGAATTGAGACTTTGGGAAGAGCAAATCGCTTCCACTCATTTTATCCACAGTGGTCCTGAGCAAACCAGCTCTGCCAGACTATAGAGTTCAGCTTATCCAGTGCTCTGCCCACGACTGATCCTTGGGGAATCCATGGGGTTCTGCAACTGCTAACATGTTAGCAAATTACAGAACTTCCAAGTTTTTTTTGTGTTTTCAAAATACACTATGCTCTGTGCAAAACTGTAAATCTCTCAGTCAATCACATAATAAATAGATAAAAAATGTCTCTATATAATTACTGGCTGAAGAGCTCATTTTCCTATGGCTCCAGCATTGACAGCCACCTAAAACTCAAAGTCCATCACTTTCGATGCAAGACATTTAAGCATGAGCAGAAGAAGAAATCTGGGTTAAAATAGCCTCCTGGTAAGAGTGTTTTCACAGAAGAGCTTTATTTAAACTCTTTTTTACCTTTAAACATATATATTTTTGTTTTCTTGATGCTCCAGAGCTTGACAGCACAGACCAAGCCAAGGATGAGCCAACTTCTGTCCTTTATCCTCCTTATCTTTCCTTAAGTCTAAATATGCATTTTAAATAGCATCTTGACTTGAAATCAACATTTTTAATAATTTTGATCTCTTCTTCATCCTCTTAAATAGTCTAGACCCAAATCACCCTTTGGTTTGAGTCTGAGCTTTCTGCCCTCAAGGTTCTAAATTTATTTGAGTTATTTCTTCTCTGCTAGCAGCTCTGCCTGCTCAGTGTTTGTGCTTCACTTTCAGGGGTATTTTATTTATTTTCTTCACTTTCAGCTATTGAAATCGGCAAGAACAAATTTTATATAATGAGCCTTAATAACAGTTTCTCCCATAAAGTTCCCTATTTATCTCCTATTGTAGTGGCTTAGAAAGCACAAAAATGATGGAAAAATATAGGTGTAGTGATAAATCTCTGGGACTGATAGTGAATAATTTAAAACAGTCTTTATCCATGGGGTGATGCTTGGAACCCACCTGGTCTGCATGAACCTTTCCCAGTCACTTCGAATCCTCCTTCCATAACACTCACAGTTGCATCCTCCCCGCACACACAAATAAAACCCTGTTTATTCCCAATCTGTCCAATCTCTCGGCCTGTAACACTCACCCCAGAGCTCCCACCCTGATCTGAATGTTTTTGCTGTCCTGGATCATTCTGGATAAGCTGAGGTGCTGGGCAGCACATGCACAGTGTGCCATGGAAAAGCTCAAGCGCTTCCAAGGGAAAGGGATTTAAAGTTATCAGCAAATATTTTTCTGTTGCTATTTCCCTCATAAACATTATTTAAGCTAATTAGAGGCAGTGGAAGAGCAGACTGTGGGGTTTTCTCCCTAATCAGCAGGAACAACACTGTTTTGAGCCCTCCCCTTAATCCCGCAGGCGGAATGATCAGCACCAGGACCCCCCTCGGACACACACACACACACCTGGGACACAGCACTCCAAGCACCACAAGACTCACCCTCCAAGCTCCTTGGGAAGCAGCTACAGACTGAGTTTGTATTTCATACAGCACCAGGTACACTGCACACCAACAGAAGCCATGTCAGCATTTTGTTCTTAACTATTTATCCATTTTTGATGGTGGTAAGGAACCAACATCACAAGTGCTGCCTTTGCAGAGAGAATGGAACCCACCATTTATTCCCCTCATTTTTTTATTTGCAGACCCATTTTCAGGCAGGTCAGAGTCCAGTAGAGCCCTGGCTCTATCCCCCTTCCCCTCCAGCACTAATTAGCAATGCAATCCCACAAAGAGTGAAGTTGCCCGAAACCTCCCCTCACTCACAATGATTTATGTTCAATTTGTACAAATGGAGAAAATGAGATTTCAAATTTCAATGCCATTTCTGCAATGAGGTGATTAAAAGAGAGAGAGGTATTACGTTCTACTGTATAGAATATTGATCCCAGTGCTATTTTCCTTAGCAATAACCATTAGCTCAGTATTATTTGCAAACCTCTAATGTGAACCTGGAGATGTAATTTACATTTGTGCTTTACTTATTTGCTTTAACAAAACAACACAAAAGCTTTGGGTCTTTCAATCTATCCTTATTGTCAATAAAATTAGCAGTTCATAAAAAAATTAATGTATATGCAAAACCATCACTTCCTTGTAAACTGCACTGAGACTGTAAACGTTGCCCAGAACAAAAGGGAGATAAACTATTAAAAGGCTACGGCCATTAACAAATTGAATCCCAACCGAATTACGAGGAGCTCCCTTTTGTCCCCTTCCTTAATTTCTGGGCCCCGGGGAGCCCGCAGAAGTTTTGGAAGTGTGGGGAGGTGTCCCCGAGGAGCAGGGTGTTGACAGGGGGTGTCTGACGGGGATGGACGTGCCCAACCGGCTGTGCCACCGCCAGAGCTGCCCGTGGCAGCCGGGACAGAGCACAGGGCACTCCCGTCCTGCAAATGCTCCTGGGGAGGAGGCGACACAACAGAAACGAGAAGAAAGAGCACAATCCCTGCCGAGGGCGGCGGGGGCTCGTGGCCGTTTGTCAGCACCAGCCCCTGAATGGGACCAGGCAGCTCCTCGTCCTGCTGCTGCTCCCTCCAAACCCATCAGCTGCTTCTGCTGCCTGGCAGAGTTTAGAAGATGAGAACAAGGAAAGAAGAGGGAGAAAGGGAGGAAAAAAGAAAAAGCTAATGACCCATAATTGCCATGATAGTGGAATAGGGCCCGGGCAGCTGTTTTACATTCCCGGTATGTATAGTATGCAAATATCTACAAAGGGCCGACACAGTTTCTCTATTGTGGATCCTGAGGGTAACCAAATTAGCCTTTGGCAACCATGGTAATTGGGAGGTGCTGTTCCCATTAGGAGTCCTGCAAATTATGAAGAAAAATGGACCAAAGGCTTTGTCACAAATAATAATGCCGAGAAGAAAAGAGCAGGCGGCCGGCTTTGCTTTTTTTTTTTTTTTTTTTTTTTTATTCCTACATTGTGTTGTTAATATCTTTCTGTTTAGTAATAAGAAAACAGTCCTCGGTGCCCTGCTGGACCCTCCTGGGCTTTCCATGGCAATATTGAGTTCTGAGAATACTAAATATGGGACAGAAACATAAGTTGTGAATTCCCCAAGGAGAAGCCCCCGACCAGCCTCCGTGTTCAGTCAGACAACACTGACACTGCTCCATGCCAGGTTTAGTTTTGGGAATCAGAACTGGGATGAAAACCTGGAGCTGGTTCTCTTATTTGCACAGGCCACAGAGCACCAGCCCTTTTCCCTCCCTAACTCGGATTCATGCAGCTAAACACAGGTTTGTTCTCTGAATCGCCCAGCTTTGCTGCACAAGAGGCTCCATTTTCCACTAATGATTTGAATTTGTTTTTCACTCTCCCCACCTTCTTTGATCATCCCATAGTTTTCAATCCCAGCATGCAGAATCCTGTTTGATTGTTACGATCTACTGAAAAATTCACAACTGCCAACTTTTTGAGTGGAGCTCTCAGCTGTGACACCACAAGTCAATGCCAAGCACGTTAAATGCTTTAGTCTCTAACACCCAAGAGCAAAGCTCAGCGTCCCAGGAACTCTCCTGGCTGAGATCCTGCTGAGCTCCCCACACTGTGACATGGCCACAAGATCAACCCACACATGCCACCAATCAAGGTCAGCCCCAACCTCTGTTCTGGAAAAAAACCCTGTCCTGCAAAGTCCAATATTTTTAGAGAACACAACACTGACAATGAAAATTAGGAAAATTAGGTCTCCATTGCTTTTATATATCTTCCCTAGTCCAATGTTCTGCCCAACTGGCAGCAGGAATAGTCCCTGACAAGTGACTGCAAATTCCAGGGGAGCATCCAGGCCTTTTAACACAAAGAAGATGCAGAACAACTTCAAGAATCCACACTCACTGTGGTGGCTGTAAAACCCAAATCAGGGAGTTTTATAGAAAAAACAATTACAAACCAAGTCTCACAAAGAGCAGTCGTGTTTTAATTTTTCATGCTGGGACTAACTCTTCATCTTAAAACCGCTGCAGCACAAGTCTTAACCCCAGATCTTTATTTTTTCATGGCTTCCCCTCAGGGCCTCTTTAAAGAGCCGGCAGAAGAGTCACTTCCCCACCGGTGCAGTTGGCACGACTGCAAGTGTACTTAAAGTTTGCGTCTGATCAGGTTATGTGTATTGGATCTGAAACCAGTTAGTCAATTCCTGCCGGTCCCTAAGTGGCGATTTGTGGTAATGTCTACATCAATACTCACAGAGCTGCGAGCTGCTTTACGTAAAGCAAATGTCTGCAGGATGGAGGGGCTGCTCCGAGGGCTCCTCGCTTAATGGAGATGCGGCTGGAAACACAACCACGCGGACACAACACAAGTGCTGCTGTTAAAAGGCCCATCCTTCACCCAAACACACCCAGGGGGGACGGGCTGGCACCGCTCGGGCACACACACCCTGTTCCCAGCCACCTCCTGGGCAGCCCTTGGAGCCTCGGCACCCGTGACCCACCCGGCTGCCCCGGGCTCAGCACCCCAGACCCACCTCTGCCAAACTCATTACAATGATTGTTTCTTCCTTTTCTTTTCAGCACCAGTCCTGGTCCTTCCCTCCTGCATTTCCTTACTCCCTGGATTCCAAATGGTGGATACAGAGCACAAACTAGAAACAGCAGAAGGTCAAGGAAGCAAACCAACCAACCAATAACCCCATACTGAGGCAAAGCATAACAGAAAATTAGAAAAAGGTAAAAGATGTCACAAGAAAATTATGATTAATGCAAAAGCAGGAGGGGCTACTGCTCAAGCTACAAATAACAGAGGACAACTCTGAGCAATAAACAATATTGGATTAAGCTTCTACTTTCCAAAAACAGCTTTTTTCTTTAATATTTTTCTTTTTCGTCCCAAATAGAACACAAACTCTTCAGAGCAAGGATTATTTCTGACCTTGCAAAGTGCACACAATGCAAGCTGACCTCAGCAAGGCCCTGGGGCAGCACTACACCTACAGGTGTGTGTCCTGGGCACAACTTCCTTACACGTCACTTCTCTGTGAGATGCCCACAGCTCGTCATACCCCACCAGATCCTCCTGCACGTCGCTGCTGCTGCTTCAGAGTGAAAACCCACGACTTCAACAGCAGCTACACAGCAATTTACACCTTGTAAGTCATTTAAATACACTGCCTGAAGTGTAAAATCTGGGAACTGTCAGCAAACCTCAACTTGGCAAAAAATTGTTGCTATTTATTACAGTAAAGTGCTTTCTGTATACCAAAAGCTGGCTCTGATAGATCACATCTTATCTCAGACAAAAATATGGAATAAATGATCGCCCAAGGTCTCTTCCAACCTGCTTTCCATGACTTTACAAAGAAAAAGAGCAGAGCACAAATCCTATGGCCTAGCCCTGCCATTCCAGCCCTTCGGAGCACAGAAATTCCTCTTCTGCGCCAGCACTGCAACAAGCTCCTGTGCTCCGAGTCTCCAAGCTGCTCCAGGATTGAAGATGCTACTTCAGACCCTCATTTACACCATCTAAAACTTAATGGTGTCAAATGAACAATAAAATCAGTAGAAAAAACCCAAACCTGATTTGTCAAACCGCAGCAAAGAAAACATTCCCAAATCTATCAAATCTCTGCACCCTCAGTTCCTCCGTGCAAGCAAAGAGGGTTTGAGCAGCATTGTTCACACAATTTCACCTTCTCTTACTAATAGAGGGATCCTGCCCAACCACGGCAGGCTGAGGAGTCAGTTACTTTGAGAGGAAAGGGAAGGCCAGAAGCATTATTAATTTATTCAAATAGTTTTCCTTAAAAAGGAGCACTGACTGACCCTCCTCCTTTGGAAGCTCCCATGGATCTCATGGGAGAGAAGTCAGGTTGAGCAGGACCAGATTCTCCGAAGGCTCGGAGAAGAGCAAGGGGAGAGAAGCAGAGCTGTTTGTTTGGGAGCAGGTACTGGGAGTATCTGTTCATGGTCAATCCACTTTAACCAGAGACTGTTGCAGGCTCTGTGCCATGGAGGGAATGGGGGCTTTGTTATCGCTTTGGGGGTTCACTTCAGTTTTATATTCACATTTGTTGTTCCGTTTAGATCAAATAGCAAATGATTGGCAGGAATCCTGTAAATCTGAAAGGATGCTCATTTATTTCCCATATTTTTTTTTCCCCACATTTCTAAAGATTAGTGCAGGTAATATTTTAAATCCCTGGCATAAATACGCCTGTGAGGGAGAGCTCACATTTATACACTTGTAGTGTGTGTGATCGTGATATCCACGTGACTGGACACAAGGACATGTGGTAAAATGCATTTAACACAAGCTTGTTTGGGGCTCAGGGCCACTTCTATCCAGTGAGATCAAACAGTTACGTCTGTCACAGTGGTTGAGAGCTGAAGTTTTCACCAGAAAAAGAGAGAAAAAGTCTGTATTTCCAACAGTTCTGGCATTGTCTCTCCATTCCTGATGTCCCTGAAAAAATAACATTAATGTTGGGGATGTTTTAGTATCAAAAATACTAATTTTAGAGACTCTTTAAAAAATTTCAATTCCTAATTTTTCATCTGAGTTATATTCATGCCAGGTTATGTAGTAGATTCATGGGACAGAAAGCTACTTTAGAAAACACTTCAAGTACATATTAAAAGAAGAAAAATCGTTGAACAATAATAGTCAAAATAAGGTGAAATCAAATCTAAACCCCCATCTCAATAATTGTGTTAATGAAGCCTATGCAAGCATCGGTACTTCTACTAACAAAACAGAAAGGCAAAAGATGGAAGAAAAAGTGGGATACATGGAATATTCTGGAACAAAGGAAATTGAGATGTAGTAACTGCAAAGGTTACTATCATTAGGTTATTATTCAGTCAAGCCTGGAGTCCATTATTAGGAAGCCCTGAACTAACCTGCAGCCTCCCTGGGCTCTGTCCTGTTTCCCCATTCCCTCTTGGGGAGGACAGATCTGTTTTCCTAATTCAGGTCTTCTCTCCACTCCAAAACATGGGCAGGATTTATTTCAGGAGATGAAATGACCAAAGAGTGTCCTGAAGAACCGTAGGAAGGCCACACATGAAAGGCAAAGGAAATGTGTTACTCAGCAAAGGAGTTGAGTACTTTAGACAAATGTGAGAAAGGACCAATATTTTGTCTTTTTTTTTTTTTTTTTTTTTTTTTATATACAGAACCATAGAATTGTTAAGGTGGGAAAACATCTTTAGGATCATCAAGTCCAAACCCATCCACCATTAAACCACGCCGTCAACTACAGGCAACTGCATCATCTGATGGGCTTTGACAAATGACAGAGCACAAGCAGAGTGAAAACTCTGCCAAGACCCTGACAGGCTCTCTTGGTCCTCGTGCCCACAGAAATGGCGTTGGAGACAATGAAAGAGCACATGAGCTCATTCCCATGGAGTGGAAAAGGCAAAGGTCCTTCCTTTACCCATTCTGTGATCACAACCATTCTGTCTCCCAAATACCACATCGGAAAAGAGAAAAAGAAAAACAAAATTCTGTGATGGGTTAAAACATAAACTGACTAACAAAATAACAGGAAGAATTTTAGCTATGGAGATTTCAAGGGTCTCTCCATCCTGATGTCCTTTCCACCTCTGGAATAACGACTCTCTAATCCCTGACAACGTTCCTCTCTTACCATTAGAGATGTGGACACGGGACAGTTGAGAAGAGGAGAGCAGCAGCCTGACCTGCACCAGGTCAGTCCCCCTGAGCAACAAAATTGTCTTTTTTTCCTTTTTTTTTTTTTTTTTTTTTTTTTTTTTTTAAATAGTATGACTAAGTCTGTCTGGGAGCACGTATACAGTTCATCTTCCCCAAAACCAACCCGAATGCAACAACGTTCGCTGTGAAAAGCGGCAGCTACAGTTTAAAACAAAACAAACAACTTAAAACAAATCAAGGCAAAAGAGCAAAATGAAATACCTAAAGGGGGACGTGGGCCGAGCGAAGACAAAGCAATGGACTGAACCCACCTGGAGAGCAAAGCCAGTCGGCGGGGCTTTGGGGCGGGAGGAACATCCGCTCGGGCGCATGTGGCTGAGGAGCATCTGGGGCCACGCCGGAGCCGCACCGAGCGCTCCACGACTGCCCACGGCCCCGGAGATTGGCTGCCTGAGCCTGCTGGGGAGGGGGGACCAACTGGGAGGTGGTGGGGGAATCTGGCTGGCTGGGGAGGGGGGCTTCAGATATTTTATTTTACTTTTTATTTTATAAGCTACATACATGTATTGCAAAACCTCCGTTTATTCCTTCTGGGTCATATGAGGGAGCCACTGGCAAAGATAATAATATATGAAGCAAGAGAATGAGAGGGAGAAAAAGGGAGGGAGGGGAGGGAAGGAGGGAGGAAGGCAGAGAGAAGCAAAAGGCTTTCTATTATTCGGGACACTGGTGATGCACACTGAGGCAGTTGGAAGATTAAATTAAGTATTATATCTGCTGACCCCATTGCCATGGTTACCGGACAGCGGAAAATATTAATCAAGCCAAGCCTTTTCAGCTGAACATACCAGAAAAAAATGCTAAATATAAATATATATGTACATATTTGCTGCTCTGCCATGCTAATGTGGGCTGCCAGCAACCAAACCACCTGATATCACCGAGATAAACAAATTTAAAATATCCTTGCCGCACAAGAAGGCTGACGTCAGCGTGGGGAGCGCAGTGTGGGGACGGGCTGCAGCACTCGCCCTTCAGCCGATCAGAAAGGGAATTTGAATAAGGAAGGGCGACATCTTGCTGGGTGCCTGAGCTGGGGAGGCATTTAGGGCTCTCCTCCTACCAGGAAGAAAGGGACCAGCCTGTTGTCCAGGGTGAGTCCCGGCCACAAGCTGGTTCTCCCACACAGAGCCGTGGAGTCACGTCCAGACCACACGTCTCCTGTGGGAAATTAAAACAATTCCCACCAACTTGGTCTTCACCTTCAAACCAGAATCAGTGCTCAGAGGAAGCATAGCTGCACCTCGAGGAGGGTTCTTTGTGTGTCTGTTCTGTGTACGTGATCTGCAGGTCTCTGCCCTCCCGCAGGTGTGCGACAGACCCGGCGTGCGGGGGACAGACACAACATCCCCACACTGACACAGCACTCGGGGACCTGAGGCGACACAACAGACACGGCTGGGTTGGAAGGAGAACATTGCCATGAAACTGGAGTGTATCTAATGCCAATAAACCCAAGTCAGGCTGCACCTGCAGCCAAGGCTCTCCCCTTTCACCTGGGATGGGGCCAAGTCCGTTCGCAAGAAGCCCTTAAGAGTTTGGAAAGGGCAAAGTACAACCAACCCAGACCCAGGTCAGTAATAACACTGATAGTGAACTATTATTGATTTTTTAACTCTGATCTTAAACACAGAAATGGGAATAACAGCACAAATCTCTCCTTTTCCACAGAGTCAATCACTGTCATAACTAAACCCTCATTCTCTGCTCTGACCACATACTAAAAACAGGATGTCCATATGAAGGTAGTATTTCTTCCCAGTCACCATCTTCACTCTGCCTTGTTGCCTGGTTTTGTCTGTATTTTACAGGTAAGTTTTATGCAGCTGCTGCCGACTTGTGTAATTTTCCCCGAGGTTTTCAAACCAGCAGAACACTGAGGTGACAACTGCTCATCCTTAGCTGTGACCTACCCACACACGGAGGTGCTAGAGAAGAGAAACTGAAACACACTGACAAAATAAAGAAATAATAAGCCACTAGACCCAATGATAAAGCCAAGTATTTTAAACAAATTTGAAATGGAAGCCATCAATATTTGCTCAGAGAAGCTGTGGCTGCCCCATCCCTGAAAGTGTCTAAGGCCAGGTTGGATGGGGCTTGGAGCAACCCGGGCTAGTGAAAGATGTTCCACCCCATGGCAGGGATGAGGTGAGCTTTTAGGTCCCTTCCCACCCAAACCATTCCATGATTCTATGAATACATTGATAAATGTAATTTATAACTGTTCTGTGGAGCTGAATACATCCCAGCCTGTTCAAAATCCAGCAGCCTGAGCTCACCAATACAAATATACATATAAAATATTGTACAGATTATACAAAACAAATGTTTTGGTTAATTTACAGTTCTATAAAAGCAGAGCCAAATTTACTGAAGGCATAAACAAGTACATCTATTTCATTTTTAAAATGTTAATGAAGAATGGGATTGTTATTTGTTCTTGGTCTATTTTGTGATTTTAGCCAATAGTTGTAGTGATAATTATCAACTGTTTATATTTAGATAAAAGCAGCCCATATGGCAATAGCAGAACAATCTGATGTTTAGATCCTCAGCTACATGTTTTCTATAAATAATATGATTGAAGAACTGTAACAAATTATTTTATCAGTCTAAAAGCAGATACCAATATATAACAACTAAGAAAGCCATTTACTCATTATCTGCAAATAATAAATACCTTCCCAAGTACATTTAACACTTAGCAAAAGGCAAAAAATAAAAATACAGATATTAACCCATAAATGCTACATTAATGTATCTTAAAATTTATTCTTAATGTCCATGGATGCACACTCAGTATCAGATGGGTTCTTATGGTAATTAAAGGACCAGCGTAATTTTGCACACATAAACACGCACTGTTATTTGACATGTTTGTACCTGAATCTTACCCCAGTCTCATCCCTATTCAAGCTGTCCTAATTTCTGAGATTCCAAACCTTACAAATGCCCTTCCTCAAAGAGACCTCGATCCTCCACCTGGGAATCCTCCTCAGGTTGGAAAATATTCGCAACAATCGAACTAACGTCATTCCCAACATTACAGCAACACTGCACACACCCGGAGAGAAAGGCTGCAGCAAAGCCTTCCCGGGATTTTTGGTGTCAGTCCCTCAGTCAGGATTTCCAGGTTGCACACCCTCCTGCTCCTCACACAAAGGAGCAGCCCCAGCCCGGTGCCGGCCCAGCCACCCCTTCCCGGCAGGAAAATGATTGCGGCACAATGGCCGGCACGGCCAGCTCAGGGCAGCTGTGTCATATAAATTGTCAGCAATGACCATAAGCACTCAGAGAAACAATTTAATTCCTCACTCCCGCCATCATGGGCTGATATATTCTTTCAAGGTCATTACCCAAGGCTAGGAGGGTCGCATGATTAACGAGTGACACGTCCAATGAGGGCGGCTGTGCCTGAGCAGGCCTTATATTAATTAGACAGAAGCACTGAAAAATAAACGGTGCCTGGCAAGGAGGGGCCAAACCCGCACCTCGATGGTGCTGCACCTCCCCAAACTCACTGCCACCGCCCTGCCCCTTCAGCCACCACGTTACAGCAATTCACGAGCAGGGTACACAAAAGGTGCTTCTTTCCTGGTTTAAATGACCTGGGCTCTCGCCCCAAGCTTCCCCTGAGTCTTTGTTTTATGCTTTTCTTCCTCCTTGCCATAACTCACTGACTTACACCACATGGAAGCACAAGACATTGCTGTTCATAATTAACTGTGCATCTCCAGAGCAACTTTAAAACAAAAAGTCCCAAGGTTCGCAGGTTTGTGCCTTGGAGAGACCCAGAGCACACACTGGCCCATCACTGACACCTTTAGCAATCTAAGTCCATCTCCCCCAAAAACTCTTCATAACAGTTTTGCGAGGTAAACATTTTTCTAAAACCAGAATCCACACCTCTGCCCCCTGGAGCCACCAAGCATTCTTGACCACATCTCCTGCCTCACCACAAAGGAAAAAACTGAAAATCCCCTCGATGAATCCCAGCTGACCTCCAGAAACTGACATCAGTCAGTGATGAGAGGAGACTCCATGTGATCAGTCATCTGAATGGGGATTGCTTTTCAGTAGCAAAGGCAACCAAAAAAAGCCCCAGTCTGAAGCTGCTGCTGACACCACCACAGAGCAGATTCTGTGATCCCAAACCCCTTGTTCAGGTCCTCAGCAGACAAAATCCACCTCCCTCCCTCCATCATGGCCTCTCTAAGGGATACAGGAGGATTATCCATGGTTATTAACTGCAGTTCTAGCAAACACCAAAATGGTCAATGTGCATTTTCAGGCACTCTGAACAGCGAGCACACAGGCAAACTTGAGTCTGAAGCACAAAAACCAAACACAAATAGGAATCCCTTCCAAAATTCCATTTGGCTGTTTTTCCTGCATCCATGATGACCAGCACTAAGGCAACCTGCCCGGGAATACACCTTGGCACAGCTCTCACCATCTCAGCTGGAGTGACCTGGTTGGGGGAATTGCTTTTTCTGTCTCCAGCTGGCCCTGGAGAGGCCTTACATGTTTCCACCTGCCCATGCTGCCAGGCTATTTGGGAACATCCTCTCCCTTAGCTCTGCTGTTGGACACTTATATCCCCTCCTAGTTGGAAGCTCCAAAGTGCAGGTGAGCTCACACCCCATGGGGCTGAGGCTCTGCTGAAGGAGTGTCCCGGCTGGAATGCAAGAAGAAGGTACTAGAGCACTACACCATCTCGCTTCTTGGCACTTATATGTTTTCTGTAACAACAGAAATAAACCCATTTTGAACATTTATTGCCCTTCTCTCAGGTTTTTAGACAGTCCATAAAGACAAACAAATATTATGCCCTATGACAGAAAGAGAAACAGCTAACCCAAGATTAACAGGCTTGCAAGGATAAGCAAATAACAAACAATGGGAACAACAATAAATAAGGGCACACAGCTAGCCAGCTTTAAAAACTTCATATTTAAGGAATAAAGGCCCCTCTGATGGCTGCAGCCACTACCCAACTGCTCTACCATGATGCCCCTCCAAGGAACTGCTGTAAATAGTGCGGCTCCAGCCCAGCCCACAAACCCCTCAATGCCATTCCTTCAGCCACCAGCCAGGGTTCACAATCCTGCTTATTTTCAGAGCAAACCAGATTAATTCTGCCATTTTGCCTCCCTGGTGCTGTGTCCCACCAGTGCAGAGGTTTCACTCCTCCCAACACTGGGCCCTGTGCATGTTTACAGTGCTGCTGCCTCTGCCCCTGTTCGTGAGCAATAACTGAGCTCCCAGGACCTGAGAGGAGGTCAGGCTTTCCAAAGCAGTAATGCACTCACAACACCCAGCTCTGTCCACACTGCTTTCCGTGGGTCTGGGGCAGTGAGCCTGCTGTGCCAAGCTGACGTGATGCTACTAAACCAGGAGAGATGCACTGTTAGCAGAGATACAGCTCAGGACTAATCTATACTTATTATTTAGAGAAGATGTCTTCGGACACCACCTCAATCTTAGATCCCCCCCCCTCCAAAACCTGGCAATCAGCCTGCTCACTAAAGCCCACAGCACACACTGAACAGTGCTTACTGTATCTGTTCAAGCAGAAAAAGGGAAAACCACTTCATTTTCACCATGTTTGGGTGCTGCCAACAGGTCTGTCTGAAGTTTATGAGTCAGTACAAAATTACCTTAAACAAAGACAGTGTACTCAGGATCTGCCTGAGCAAGAAGGACCCGATTTTCCAAGACTCTCAGCATTCACAGCTTCAACTGACCTAAATGAAGTCACCTCAACAGCTCTGCAAAACTGCATTCAAGTGTTCTTGATATCAACTGTTCCACCCACAACACTGCAATGCCTTCCAGCTGCTGAGGTGACACACTGGAAACCAGGACACCTCCTGGTATTTTATCTTACAATGCTCACTAGGCAGGACCCTCTCCTCAGTCACAGCCAGATTTTTGGAGATGCAAACCACTCACCCGTCACAGCAGAGCCCAGGTACCAGGAGCTTGAATCTCTACATCCTCCAGGCTGGAATCCTCCAGACTCCTCAGATAAAATATTCCCCAGAATTCCTGAGGCAGAGGAGCCCACCCAGCTCCATCCTGGTCGGCAGGTTTCCTGACCCTGGTGTGGGGAGCAGCCAGACCACCCCCTACAGGTGACCTTGCTCTCTGCTAATCACCACCAATTAGCTCGTTAACACTCCTAAACTGATTTCTTCAGAACCCCCATTTTCTACTTCCAATACATTATGACAAAAAGGAATCATAGAGAAGAATAAAAGTTGAGTCTGAGCAGCAGCTTTTTTAGGGTGTCACTGGCCTAACGACCCCCAGTGACTTTCCTTTATTCTCACTTCACAGACTCAAAGGACAGAAGAAAAAAAAAGCAAAGTTCTACCCTAACTACAAACTTTTGATCATCACCTGCTTCTTACAAACCACCATCAAGGGTTCCAAGACAATTCTCTGGGTATGTCTGTTGGGCACGTAGAAAATAACCAAAAGCTGGAAGAGGGAATTGAGACAAACAGCCAAACACCAGTGGCTGGGTTGTTAATTAGACTCAAGAATAATTTATTTTTTAATCAAACCCAAATTTTCTAGCAGCATAATTCAGCTTGATCCCTTTCTTCCTTCTGAAAAATACATTAACAAGAAATTCCCCCAATTTCCCCGTGGCCCCATGGTTGTATGAACCCCAGGTGCAATGGCAGACACACAGGTGGGACATGCAAACCATCCTGGGTGTGGAGCCAGCAGCTGCTCAGTTCCTGGGGCACCTATGGAACACGAGCAGGATCAAAGGGAAAGACCGGCCAATGTTACTGCAAACAAAATCTAGCATAAAAATAATTATACGGGATATATCTTGGGAATAAATAATAACTATCAATAAACCTGTTTTATTGCAAAAATGAAAACTGGCTGTTCCCCACTGCCCCCTTCCCCCAGGGTCCCGGGCTCTGCTGCTCATCACCTGAGGAAAACGCTCCCTCCCTTCCCTCTGTGTTCCTTTAACACTCCAAAGCACAGGGGAGGGAGTATGGGAGCAACACCACAGGTCATGGTATCAAAGGTGGGAGCTGCCACACGTGTCCCCAATCACACAGGTCAGGAAAGGTGGCACCCTGGTTTGATGCTGTGCAGGGAAGGCACATGGACACACACATGGACACACACAGACATACACACACATGAACACACACACACACACACTCTCACCACACAAGACCCTTTGCACACCCAAACAGGAGCCACACTCTATGTTATCCCTGGGCCTGGCAGACTTTCCCACCTCAAGGGGTGCCCGCAGTTTTGGCAGGTACAAAGCCATGCTCTGGCCCTTCAAAATGGCCTCTTCCTCCTCCCAGAGAGAGACCACTAGGGACTGGACTTCAAACATTCTTGGCATTTCCTTCACTTAATTTTAGTTTATGCAGAAACATGAAAAGAAAGAAAACACGAAAAGGCAACACTAGCCATAGACCCTCCTTACGATACAACATGGCGTTACGGCTTGGACCTGGTAACACTGTTTGATAATTCCCTACTCTTAAACTGCTGCATTTTTGGCCCTTACTCTTGTAAGATTCCTCTTCATGCCCATAATTGCACCACTTTGGAAATCCGTTGGAAGAACTGAGGTTAAATCTCATACTCTCCTCCACTACCAACATCAGGTTGGGTCCAGGATGAGTTGTGGTGGAGGCAGAGCAGTCTGCATGGTTTCACAGACCAGCACACCCTGAGCAGTGTGTGCTCTGTGTGTGGGGGCACAGGTGAGACCTGCAGACATGGTGCAGATTCCACCTCCTCGCTGGACAGTCCCAGCACACCCTGCAAGCAGAGCTCACACACAGAGAGCGAAGCCACATGCTCAGACACGATCTTGCATCTCAACAATCAGAGGCGGTTTGGATTCCTTTCCCAGGCACTTGCCCGCTGAAGCTCTGCAGATATATTCCCTGCAAAGCTCAGGACAGCCATTTGAGCAGGGGCTCCTCAGCACCAGCATCATCACCACGAGCAGCATCCCCTGGCCTGACACCGCACAAAGGCCAACATTAATTAGAAAGGCCAGAAAGGAAAGATATCTCCCTTCCCGTTCCAGTCCCTCCCTCCCAGTAACAGTCCGTTCCTGCACATCTGGGAAATGGGAACAGCGCTGGGCTCTGCCAGGTGGCCAGTTCAGGTGAAAGGCTGACTCGGGCTATTTTTAATGTCTTCCCTGTGTAACCATTTACGTTACATCTATTTAAGTGCGTGTGAGTTTACGTGTTAATGCCTGCTCACATCCAGGATAAAAATACACAGCACAGTTAGGCAAATACATGGAAATACAGACAGAATCCAATTCCTCTGGCAGACCACACAAAGGCTAAGAAATGAAAAATGCACTCACGCCCTCTGACACCGTGGCCGAGTGCACGCGCGAGAGCTCTCGTGGTGGGACTGAAGGCTGCTGCTGCTCCCTCTCTCCCTCTCCCTTCTCTGCTAAGGAGACACTTTGAGCGCCGGGATTGCTCACAATCTGGCTCTGTGATCCACATGCAGGACTGGTAATCTGCCTGCTATTTCCCTGTGGGGGGGGGGGGGGGGGGGGGGGGGGGGGGGGGGGGGGGGGG
>JAWWLV010000021.1:20226915-20320590 GCA_035041135.1 Platyrinchus mystaceus | reverse complement strand
TATTTCCCTCTCTCCCCCCCATCAAACCTCCCCCCCCACCCCTCTTGTTCTCATGTTCAGTGGTTATTTTAGCTTAATGTGGTGACATCACAGCTCGCTCAGTAAAGCCCTTGCTGTGAATACAGAGCGCGGCTCCACTGATCACTTCCAAACGATGGGATTTACTGAGGTTTGATATTTAGTGCTCGTCCCCACAGCAGAAAGCGCTGCGTCCTGGTGCAGCTCTGTGCGGGTTTTGCTGTGGTTTGCACAGCCCTGCTGCAGCAGGGGGAATGGTGATGTGTTTCACTCCCTAAATTGGGAGTGAGATCTGGGAGAGCCACTTTCATAAGTTCCCTCATTTTTACCTAGCAAAGAGAGCAGCTGGATGCCTGTCTGTTGCAGTCCCCTGAATTTGGGGGGGTTTGTATGCACAGGCTGAAAGGAGATGGTTCTTAGGTGGGGGAGAGATGGAGCGCTGGAAGGCATCTCATTTCTCAGCATCACTGAGGAGCCAAACCCCCACCTTGTATTAAAACGAAAATACTCTGCGAATTTTTAAAGCTGCACCCCTCTACAACTCTTCATCTATCAGTAATTCCTCCACCCCGATATATCAGATCTGCAACAGCCTCAACAGCTTTCATGATTTTGTTCCATGTTCTTCTAAAATGGGAAACAAAGAAACAGCACATGATATTAGAAAAACTTCACAGCAGAACAGATAAGAGATGCAGGAGGAGAATAATGCAGTCAAATAAGCTTTCCATTATTAACAACCGTGCCCCGAGGTCTACGGGCATAGTCCCAAAACCTAAATTATCTTAAATCATGAGGTTACCAATAAAGACAGCTTGGGACAGCAGAAGGGGTCTGTGATTTCAGGGGGTTTGCAGACCACATATATATGATTAACATTTCTGTGCTACGGTTTATTACTTCATTATAATATTTTCCATCACAAATGAATAGGTAAAACACCTGGCTATTAAATATAAACCTATCCCTCAGGATGATCAGATTATCACTTGAATTTAAAATCTTTCTGAATTTTTAATAATGCATAACAAATAAGATTATTTATGCACTTTCTTGGCTCTGCTTGCAGGCCCATGGTGACGTGCAGCCGTCTCTCCTGAAATCCAGGTCTGCGGGGGGGGCCACAGTCCCTGCTCCCCATCTCTGCTCCCTTACCCAGCGATGGCCAGATCCCTGCAGTTTTGAGGATGAGGGATTTTTGGGAGATTGGGCCTGGCAGAGCACAGTAATGAGCCCTGCAGAGCCGTCGGCCATGGCCATGTGGAGGCAGCATCTGAGGAATCAGGGCAGGCTGATGGAAAGTCAAGTGGAGGCCTGGCTGTCTGAAACCTCTTCAATAGATCTGTAGTCTGGACTTGAACCCTGCCCTCTCACCTCGGGGTCCCATATTTCTTCCCCCACCCCCCGCGCTCCCTCCGTGGTCGGCGAGGAGCTGCGAGTGACCCCGGCCCTGCCGCCAGCGAGGGAGGGGGAGCGCGAGGGGGGAGCAGCACCCCCGACTTCCTCACAGGTAATTAAGGGACTGTTTTCAAGGTTGCATGGGCAAAAGACAATTCGGCCTAATGAAGCATCGATCGGCCGGCGCGGGCAAACAGGCACTGACATTCACTCCGGCCCCTCCGCCGGTGGAGTCATCCCGCCGTCGGCACTGCCTGGGACCCGCCTGCAGGCACGGGCTGGCACAGCTCCTCATCCCATTGTCACCCCAACCTGCACACTGAGCGGGATAAAAATATTAACTAGAGGGGCAAAGTGGTTTTGTGGTGGGTTTTGTTTATTTTTCTTTGGGATGAACGTTGCTCATCGTTCCCATTCTAACCCCGCCAATCAGCGCCGGCGGGGCTGGATGCATGAGGTCAGTTATGGAGATGCAGGAAATTACTGGGGATTGGCAGGGCTGGTTTTGTCAATTTGTAAGCAAAACCCTGTGTTATTGCCAGGTTTTCATCTTTTCATCACTGTCAGCCTGTGCCGGCACACAAGAGCTAAAAGCAAAAATGTCTCAGAGGCTGCTGGAAAATTAACGGGGAGGATTAAAAATATTTTTGTGTAAAATAGAAATAGGAAACAGGTACTTACATTAAAAAAATAAAGCCAATTAAGCCCTCTGGAAGTGCTGACACATCCAGCTCGCTGCTCACCCTACCCAGGCATCCGCTCCCTGGCTCGGGAGCCGAGCGGCTCGGCAGCATCGTGCTCCTGGGCTCCCAACCTGCCCTCGCCTCACCCAGCCCCTTTCTTCTGGCCCAAATGTTTGCATTTGTAGGACGTCTGAATGGTAATAAAAGGGCCAGGAAATGATAGTTGTGCCAAGTAAATTGGGGTGAATGCTGGGGGAGGGGAGGCCGGATCGATTGTGAAACAACTTGTGCATTATCCAGGAAGGATTTGCTCACGGTCCTGCGCTGCCTCCACCGTATGAGAGGCCCCGCACTCAACAATAGCGTGTCCCCTCGGAGCAGGAAACACAAAGGGAATTTGCTCTGATTCAATCCACACAGTGAGGCCCCTCTGGGGCTAAAGAGGGTCACTTTTACCCTGGCTAAAAATAAAGAAAAAAGATTTTTTTTCCCTTCTTACACACACACTCACACACACACACACAGATGATCCGGCTGGGGAAAGCAGCCTGTCTCCACTCGACCAGATGCTTTAAAATCATGAGCCTCCTCTCTCATTTTTTCCATTTAGACTTTAGAATTTATCAGAATTTACTTGAAAAAAATTTAAACAAGTAGATCGTGATCAAAGAGCAGCAAAACGGCCTCTTTCTTTTATTCCATTTCCTTGTCTAACAAGTGCTTTACTCAGGGACTGCTGCAGCACCGGCCCCTAATAACAAAGGAGGTGACACTGTGAGGGCACAGAACTGTAAACTGAATTTTAAAAGCCACGCGAGAGCCCGGATATCAGGGGTCTGCTGTATTCAGATATATTTGTTTTCTAATACTTTGCCTTTTTAGTTCAGAGTAGCAGTTTGTGTTCTGCTTCTAATCCCAAATTGTTCCATCGCACACAGGTCAGGAACGACACAGCAATGGTGTGCCACACCTGCTGAAATTACACACAACAGCAAGTTTTCCCTAAAAATCACTAAAATGTAGCTCAGCAGATTCTATCTGCATTCATTTGGTGGAACAACAAGATATTGCTGGGGACAAACTTGGCATAAAGCAGCCCCAAGCCCCCCGAGTTGGCGGAGCTCAGCCCAAACAATGGCCGCTTCCCATTCACCTTTCCTGAGCTTTTCAAAAGAACATCCCAGAAACACAAAGCAGCAGCGGGAAATGGCAATTTTATGAATCCTAATCAATCAAAGGGCTTATTAACTCAATGTGAAGCCAGATTAAAATCTTTAATTATAAATCGTGCTAAAAGGAAAAACAAAATGTACTTATGGTACATTGAAAATTCCGGATATTAACATAGTTGCCATTATCTCTCGCAATATTAAATTTCCCCTCCCTGCCCTGCAACATGCTCACCTTTTTCTGTTCCTAAAGAACAGAACCACAGAGCAAACTCATTTTTCTCCTTCCCAGTCTTATTAAAATGTATTCCTGCTCCCCACAGCCGGGGCTCTGCGGCAGCGGGGCTGTGGGAACCCCCATTCCAGGGGGAGCGGGTGTTTATTAAGTGGGCTGGGTCAGAGTTCCAGATGATGTTTTTTGGGCCACAATCCAATGTGAAGCATTTCTGGCAATGGAAGTGGCTCGTGTGTCCGCGCGGGCGGTCGCAGGACTGCAGATTGAGAGCCACAGGAAGGGCCTCGGCGCGTGAGGGGCCACGGGTGCTTTTTTATCAGGCAGACGTTGGGAAATGACCACGGCAAATGTAACGCGGCTGGATGGGAGGGGGAGGGAGAGCAGGGAATGAGCCACATGTTTTATTTATTTGTTCAAAGTCACGGTCATCCCATTGTGTCCCTGTCCATGCCTGTCCCCCGGCCCCGGTGCCGTGGTCAGACCCGCAGCAGAAGGCGCACACCCAACTTCTCCAACACACGGCATTTGGCTGGGAAAAGGCTTCTTTTCCATTTAGAATATCAGCATTGTGACACCAGGCTCTAACTGTTGTTCAGTGTCATGTTGTTCCCTGTGCTGCCTCTGCAGCAGGTTCCCTCTGCACCCTGGCCTCGAGTCCATCCCCTCTGCGGTGTCGCATCTGGAACTAAAGATACTTTTTTTTTTGCACTAAATTTTTCAAAGGATAGTGAAATTTCCTTTGGAAAAAGATCCTACAGGACACACTCAGATTGTGATTCTAGGTCATGTTTTGCATAAAATTTCTATTTTCCTTTCTCTCAATGAAACACTTCCCTGGGATTTATTCCTCGAGTACTCCCCAAAGGAAGCGCACCTTTGCTGAATTGGGATTTTTCAGATTTGCTGTCACTTTTGCAACTGTAACAGAAACCCCAAATCGTGTTTTCCTTCTGTAAAACTTAAGGAAAACACAGCCAGTGAATTTGAAATACAGTTTTAGCTTGAAAAAATGGGAACTTAATTCTGTATTTCACAAATAACTGCTTGGCTTCAAAATGCTCACAGAAGGGGATTTCACAGCTTAGGGAAGGGAATCACCTTCTCTGATTTGTAATTGCTGCCTGACAGTTCTGCAACTTGTCCTGAATGTCCTCTCCTACCCCCAGTGCTGGGATTCCCTGCCTGGCTATTCCCAAACCCTCCCAGCCTGGGCAGGGACCACATCTCACCGAGCTCCTCGGGCAGGTAAATCATTCCTAATGCTGCCTCCCAAAACAGGAACACACCTGTCTGCAAACCCTGCCCAGCAACACAAATGGAAGAGTTTGGGGACAGGGAATAGAGAATTTTAAAATCTGTAATCCATCTGGGACGGAACCTTTCTGTGCTCAACACGCATTGCTCTGATTTGGTTTTTTTTTACCCCCATATACACCCTTGCACGTGCACTTCACACATCTGTTCTTGCACTGAATATTCCTGCTGTGGCCTGTGCCTGGAGCACGGAGCTCCACACTGGGATTACCCTGATTAACACACGTGTGTTGTGGGCTGAACACCCCAACACTCCCGGAGCCCCTCCAAGCCCCGAGCGCGGCGTCGCAGCGACGCTGCTCCGAGGACGTTCATCACCACTGACCAGGCACCGGAGCCCCGGATCCTCTCCGGCTCCTGCCTTTCAGAAAAGATCCTTTGTGCCCAACTCGGGTTTCATTTCATTGCTTTTAAATTTGTTCAGCTTGACTTCTGACACTTCAGAGGCTTAAGCCTTCTTTAAGTACAACAATATAATAAATATTTGTGTTGCCAAAGGAAAAGCGGATCCGTTGTTAGTGTTAGGGAAAGCAGGATCTCTTTTTCATTCGTTTGGTATAAATAATTCACACAACTATGTGCATTTTATAAACATCATCTTTAGGAAACTGATACTATCAAACATTTTCGAGACAACACTCAGCAGCATATAAATATGCACAAAGTATTTACTACAGCGGATCTGAAACTAAACAAAAAAATTGTTAATGAAAGCAGAAAAATAACGATATTTTATGTAAATAATTATGTTAATACAAAGTGTTTTCAGACTTATTTATACAAATTAGTCATCTGAATGACAAAAAGCTTTGACAAACTACAAACACCTATCAAAAATCATATTATTTGGCTCATTTTTCCTTGCAATTTCCATCTTCAGCTTGCCTCAAAAAAGCAGATTCAGAACCTCCCCTGCTCTCTGTCAGTACGGCAGGAACAAGCCCAGTCAAAGGCATTTTCTTTACTTATATATTAAAAAAAAATTGGGTTTGTGTTTTTCTCTTCAAAACATTTGAAGAAATTGTGTTTTTTAAAAAAATTCAAAAATTTAACAAGATAAATCCATTTTAATCCACAATTACTTTCTCTAAAATATTTGTGTGAAGCATGTTTGGTTCAATCAGAAAAAAATAATAATTGTATTTTCAAGTAACAATTTGATATGTAGCAAATATCTTTTTATTTTCCAACAGAAAACACTTTAAAATCATTCAGTAAAGAAACAATATATTGGTGTGCATGAACTACCCAGAGCTCCACCTCTGCATTTTTTGCACTTTTTGCTATCGATCTAATTGCAGGATTTAAGTGTTCCTGGCTTTTTGATGGAATGGGATTTTCTTCTTTCCAAATTACATTGTGGAATAAAACTTCATGCTATTTATAAATTCGAACCATAAAATACCAAACAAACTGTTTTAGAGGCTCTTTTAGCTGTCTGGGACTGCTGTGCTGTTCAGCGTTGCGGTCCCACAGTGCCCGTCCGAATTCCATTATTCCCGAGAACAACAACCCCGTTTCTCTAACAGATGCTTCCACAGGCAGTGCCGTGGCCGGGGACAAAAAGGCTCTGCGGCGTAAGCAGTTCCAAATGGTTTAATCTGGATTAATCTCGCTCTGCGTTTGCCCACGGACCCGCCCTCATGGGGGGTGACGAGCGGCACCCCGGGGCTCCAGATGCCCAATTAGCCCCGGCCCGGCACGAGCTCGGCCTCTCCTTGGGGTAGATCCATTTATCTTCCCCGCTCCGGGGCGGGGGGGCCGGGGGGCCTCGTTCGCCTGTTGTCAGCGGGCATTGATCGGCCCTTCCCGGCTGGTGCCGGGGTGAGGGCAGGTCCCCCCGGAGCCCTTTGGGGGGAAGCTCTATTGAGTCATGATCCGAGCGACTGCTCATTGAGGAAAACGGGTATTGGCGTCCCCATCAGCACAGACACCCTGGGTAAGCTTAAACAAGTCCACTCTGTTAATGTCAGGCCACGGGGGACACACTCAGCCCCTCCGCTGACCATTAGACCCCTTGATGGAGTGGACAATAAACTTGACAGGACAGGCTGGACACTGCTGGGGAGCGTGGCTGTGCTGACAGTGCACGGGGGGCTGTCCTCCACTGCCTGCCCATGGTCCATCCTCACCCTGCCCATGTTCTGTGCATCCTCCGCTGCCTGCCCATGGTCCATACACACCCTGCCCATGGTCTGTCCACCCTCCACCCTGCCCATGGTCCATCCACACCCTGCCCACACTCCCTCCTCCACAGCCCTCCATGTCCTGCCCGTGCTCTCCGTGGGCCCAGGTGGGCACTGCCCGTACCATTGGCAGGTAAACTGGATGCCACACCCGCCCCAACCATCACCAGAGGAGAAGCACCGTGGGGAACGTTCCCTAAAAACATCGCAGCCAACATGCCAAACCCCAGGTGGGGAAGGGAAATTCGGCACGTTTCAGGTTTTTTCCTTCCAATTTCTACTGACTGGATATTTTGAAACCTGTTTCTTATCCGAATTTCTATGAGGAAAAAAAACTGTTCTGCCACTAGGAAGAAGGGAATGTATGCAATTAACTGCACCTTGGTTACACAACCTCAAAGGCAGACTAAGAGCGGGTTATTTCATGCCATGTTCTTGGAAAAGAAAATAATCAAAATGGGAAAATAACAAAATCCACCACCCTTCTCCATCCAGAGAACAATTCTTGGAAGAAAAAATCAAGTTTCAAAGTATTGATTCTGCTTTCATCAATCAAAACCAAAAAATTAATAGGAAATTCAACCTTAGTTGTTTTCAAATAAAGTATTGCTAATTGCATTTATATTATTTAAAGAAACTATATTTAATTTTTTTTGTTACATGTGAGCTTATTAGTATTTACTTTCTTAAGTTTCTGCCAGTAAAAAGGGCCTTGGGTTTGACAGAGCAAATTTTCCAGCATTTGGAAGCTTTTATCCCAATTTTAACACCTTATCTCTTTTCCTCTAGAGAGTTAAATGATATTACATTAAAACAGAAAACGATATAGAATTTTAAACAGTCCGCACAAGTGGGGAACTGACAGGTCATTAAACAGCTCGACTGGAAAGAAACTTCCTCCTAAAATTTAGGGATCCACATATAATATAGGAGCATATATATATATATTTACAAATGCACATATATATTGACATATATACATGTGCTAACATATGCAGCAATTTTTCAATAGCTAAATAATTTGTCTAAAATTAATTTAAATAAAACCTACCTCTTAATATTAAGTACGTTATCAATAAAAAACATTAAACCTGGAGGTTTTCTTTTAACCTAATAGTCAACAAAAAGCAACACAGCTAAAGAAAATGTAAGTATAATCCAGATTACTCCGATCTGATTTGTATTTTCAGTTAAATCTTAATAGCTTTTAACAAAAGAAACATCCTTTTTGGCACTAATGCATTGTCTAAGCTGCAGAGCACGCTCAAATTTCAAGATATTTTTTAAAAGCCATTGAAAAAGCCACAACAGCGACACGTTTCTGACTAACTCAGTTAATGTTGCGTTCAGATGAATCCAACAAGAGGGTTTTTTCCTGCCCCCCAGGTGACAGCACTTGCTCAGTGAGTTGGAATATTTTACTTTTTATATATATAAAAAAATAATTTTTCATTGTGATTAAAACAATACATAAAAATTAAAAGAATGCCAACACTTATTTTTCCCTGTAGGACCTGTTACTTTAAGATTCTACAAACATTCCGGAATTCTCCGGGAGTGCATGATCCCAGGGCACAAGGGCACACGGGCTCTAGATAAGGAATAATTCAGTTTATCAGAAGGTGAAAAGAAAAAGCAGAGTTGGAAAAAAAAAGTCCTATTTGTGAAGAAAGCCTTCTCCAACAATTAAGTGTGAGGGCTCTTGTTTATCCCACTGGAAGGCCGTGGTTTTCCCTGGGCCTGCGGATGCAGATCCCGGTGTCAAAGGGGAGCCGGCACCGCTGCCCGGAGCCTCACCCACGGCTCCTCTTTGTTGCTCCGCTCCCCTCACATCTTCCCTCCCGCATTTCCATTTCAAGCAGCTGCACAGGCATCGCTGCACGATCAATTTCCACATCGAATATTTTGGAATACAACCAATGTATATTTTATATAAATATTTTTGTTTATTAGGAGCAGAACATCCCTCTCAAAATGAGGGACACAGAAGCTCCTCACTGACTCGCCTTCCCCCCTGGATCCCCAAAGCTTTTGTGGAAATTCCCGATTCTGCGTCATTCTCACAGTTCACTGCCTCCTTCATGAAGCAGCTCTTGCCCTGCCAGTGATCCGTGGGCACCTGGAGTGTCCCAGTGCCCGAAATGTGCCTTTGTGCTCAGGTACCATCCACGCAGGGCCCTCTCTGTCCCCCCGGTCCAACCCTGCTGATGCTGCCCATGCAGAGCCCCACGAGGGCACAGAGCACTGGAGCTGTGGAGGGGGCTGGAAAACTGGCAGGAAAAAGTCTGAACCCAGGACCCACTGCCAAGCATGAAATCTATGAAACAATTTTGTGTAATAAGGAAAATGTCAGGGGCAGAACCATCCCCTCCGTGGGCACATGGGAATTGCAGAGATGTCAAAGCCTTTGGAAAAGTGAATGTGCTCCCACTGCCTGCCTGGCACGTGGCACAGCAGGGCCCCGGGTCCAGAGTGGAGCCTGGACCTGCTGTGCAGCATCAACTGCAATATTTACACACTTTCAGAGCTCAGCCTCAGAAGGTCTGGAATGCCACTGAGCCAAAAGCCAGTGTTGTGTGGGCATAACCACCTGCCCTATGGGGTCTTCGTCACATCTGCTGCAGTGTGGAGAACAGGAAACTCCCAAACTTAACTAACTTTCACTTTTGAATCGACACAGCAATTATAATTATATTGCAACAATCATTGAGGTCTCCCTGTGATAGCCAGTTTATGTATTATAGAACATCTACAACCTTGGGAAAAGAAAAAAGAAGAACTAAAAAAAAAAAAATCTCCAACCACTTTACTTAGAGGGAGCACAAAGGAAAAATGGTTTTAAATATAAATAAAACCCTAAATGTTGCATCCACACGGTCTGTTTTCATGTCCACCTGACTGTGGTGCCATTCCCAGCACAGCACTGCTCAGACTGTGGATCCCTCTCCTGCCAGTTCTCCCCGTGTACCAGCCCCACAACTGTGTTACCTGTGTGCTGCACCTGGGGTGCATCTCACCAGGATTCTCTACTGAAATGGGAGTCTCTGCGTTGCTCATGCCTCAAAGGATTCTTTTTTCCCCCTTTCTTATCTTTTCATGTGGTGTCTAAAGTCATATGTGACCACTCCATTGTTTTTAATTGCAAATTTTCTTGAATACCCTAAACCTGCTTGTTCCTTTTCCATTTTATCTTTTGCAAATCACCTGCATGTTCCTCTTTGCCAGACACTTCTGTGCTAACCAGCAAGGTCACTGCAGACCCTGTATTGATTTTCCTCCTAAATATCCGACCGTACAAATACAGATTTTACCAAGGGTTCAGAAGTCGTCCCCGAGAGCGAATGTAAACACAAACCGATACAGCTGCGGACGCCTCCGGAACGTGGAGTCAGAGATGGACTCGTGCAGGTTCCCTGGAATAGACAGGGCTGGTTAACCCTTCTCTGGCTCAGTGGGAACCATGGCTGGGACCCAGCACTGGGGCAGAGTGGGAGCAGGGCCCCTGCACCACAGCCACAGTTATCCCTCAGGGGTGTGCAGATACAGAGTATTTTGCTTGACTGACTGATTTCAACATTCAAACACACCTTCTGCTACCTCAACCCACAGAGATTCGCTGTCCTTACTTTGAAGTATATCACATGTAAATTTTCCAAACTTAGCAACCCAAACTGGAATCTTCTGGCAACCACGATAAATGCCTGCAATCCCCCTCCATGGCTGGGGAGCCCGTGGGGCTCAGCCCGGCTGATCCCGCTTCTGTTCCCCCCAGAGTTTAAACACCAGGCCTGGCACTCACCAGGAGAATGCCCAGCTCAGTCAAGGATTTAATACTGCTATTTTATTTTATTTTTTTCCCCAGAATGACTGAATCCACCTTTTTGCAGCCAAGTAAGAACCAGCTCTTCCCAACAGAAATTTTCAGGTAAAACCAGATTTTCTTTTTTTTTTTTTTTTTAGCTTGGTCACCTCTAGGTACTAAAACATTTAAATCAGGTTTACTAGAAAAAACCCAAACATCAATAGTGGATGGCAAGGAAAAGAGATCAATGTGGGACTGTGCTTCAGACACACATTTGTAAGAAACCAACTTTGCATTGTTGTACCAGATGCAGTCCCAGGGAAAAACGTATGCAGGCAACAGGGAGTTAAGTAAATAATTTTTTTCTTTTCTTTGTCGATGTGTTTAGTTCTCTTCCTGCCAAGACTCATTTCACTCTGCTATCTTGTGAGAGACACATATGGTGCAGTGAAATTGCCATCCAAGAAAGCATGTCCCAGCCTGTTGAGACATCATCAAATAAGATTAAAGCAAAGTAAAAATAAAAAGATAGAACGATTTTTTTTCTTTTTCTTGTACAGGGAACATCTGATGAAAGTCACTGAGGTACTTGAATGCTTCTAAAGGTTTTGCAACCATTTCTTTACTTTGCCTGGTTAAGAAAAAGGCAGAAATAACAAGCCACTATCTCCTTTTTCTTCTTCAAGTTAGTGAAAAAATGTGTTTCATAATCAACCTGATGTATGTGAATGAAATACAATAATACCTCCTCTGCTTCTGAGAAAACAACACTTAAATGCACAAAAATACCCCAGACTCTGCACTGGTGGCCTCTCCACCAGCACCTCTGAGTTCTACACGTAAAAAAGGGGCCAGGACAAAGTAATCAGGCTACTAATATACCAGTCAGGACCTGAGCTTCATAATCCTTGGGGGTCCCTTCCAACCCAGGATATTCTGTAATCTGTGATTCCAGTCCACAGAAAGGTCCAAGTCACCTCCCAACCAGCGTATTCAGGTGTCTCTGGCTACCAACTGCTGCGTTACATTAAAATTCATCACCTGACAAATCCAGAAGTCTGAGCTGCAGGATTTAAATACATGTGGAACTGCTGCCTGTTTTCCTTACACAGGAAAAGGCCTCAGGACAGTGAGCAGGATGAAGATGACTTTACAGGTTCTTTCCCTTACGAGGTCCTTTCAGTTTCCACATTAAACAAAAAGGACTGGGCACAGAAATCCCAGCACATCACCACTTGCTCTTTCCCGTGGTCCTTCAGGACAAGCTGGAGGACCAGGGTAGAATGGTTGTAGCAACAGGAATCCCTGAGAAGCAACTTGGCAGCTCCTCTCTACCACTTTGAAATCAGGCTCTAGGAATATTCCACCTCCCACCAGGAAAGCACCAGCAAACACAAGACATACGGTATGTTCTGTACTCTAAGTAAATAAACAGGGGTCTGCTCAAGGCCAAAAAGAAATCCCAGAGGGCAGGAAGAAGCCCCAATCAAATTCGCATTGTTGATCATCAGAGAAGTTCAGGGGAAGCTTCTTAACTCCACAGAATAATCTGCAAAATGGGTCCAGTTTGAGAAAAAAGAACATATTTTGGGCATTTCTCTGCCAATCTCCCCAGTTAGAGCTGCATGTCCAGGTCTTGTTTCCAACGCTGTCACTGGACTGCAGGAAAGCAACAATGCATCAGTAGCAGAGATTATCCCTGGCCTTAATAAGCTGTTGTTGGCTTTCATAACAACTGCAGCCTAGGCCGAGTCACACCGAGCTCAAAGACAATCTTACCAATAGCCTGGAGCAAGGATTATAGAAACAAGAATCCAAGGGGGGGTGGGAGGGAGCAAAAATCCCAAGAAACAGGGGCTAATGTAAAATCGTTTACATATTAACCTTCTTCCCTTCTGACAGTGGTCAAGTTCTGATTCAAAATACAAATTATCTCCAATTACTTCAAAAGAGGCAGTCACAGAGCTGTCACTTAACCTTCACCATCTGTTTGGCTCAAAAGCAAGCTGTACAGCCTGCCACTTTGACCTCATCTTTCTCTTTCCACACTGGACAGGCACCAAAGGAAGAGAAGATGGTTTATTGTTCTCCCGAGAAAACTCCAGTCCGTGGGGAGGAGGGCTCAGGGTGCCGGAGGGGAGGGGAGGGCAGACTCTGGAGGTGACTCCATTCAACTCTTCAGGGGGATTTCTTTGGGGAGGATGAGTTTGCAAACCTTCCTCACTCCTGCCAGCTCGCCCCAGAGATGGGGTTTGTTTAAAGTGGAGCCTCTCTGCAAAGAGAGCTGTGAAACAACAGGGTGGGGGAAAGTCAGGCGCAGATTCACAATGGATTCTGGCTGAGGCAGTTCTGTGAATCCAGTAGCCAGATGTACACAGGAAAATATCAGCTATTTAAGATGTCAAAGGGAAAATAAATCCTGGAAATGAAACAAGTTTCTAGCAAAGACAGTAACACGAAATGTTTTGGGAAAAAAACCAAAACCCAAAAAACCCCAAACAAACCAACAGGAACCCCGAAGAGCAGAACATGAAAAGGTCTGGGAAAGCACAGCTTAAAAGTCATAAATATGACCTCACTGTAAGATAAATCAGAGTTACCACTACTTTCAGCTGCACAGATCTGACCAAGGCTTCTCCCAAGCTGCTCATTAACCGTTGCATATTCCAGCCCCTCTCCTGGCTCCAGGGGAAGGCAGGAGCTGAGCTCAAACTCACCCTCGAGCAGTGGCAGCATGAAGGACCCAGGACAAATCCCCCCCGTGGGGTGTCAGCAGCTCGGGGCGCAGAAGCACAGCCTGCAGTGCAGAGGTGTTGGGAATAAAACAAATCTGTTGGAGAAAAGAGATTCCAGAGGGGCTGGAGGGCACAGTAATAGGGTGCAAATTTCTGAATGCCTCATGGTTTATGGGCAGCTTCTAATGCTTCTGCCGAGAAACATTACAGCATTTCCACTGGCTCTGATCTTTATTTTTAGTTTTATTACCCACTGCATAGCAGGTTTCTTCAAGAGAGAAAGAAAGAAAGCAGATCCCTCTGTAAACAGGAGCAACTCCTGAACGTTTCACATCACAGTGGTTTAGCATGAGGATAATTCCACACGTGAAAGCAGCTCCGAGAACAAACGTCTCTGTAGCTGTGCAGCTGCATGACCCTCCTGGCATCATTCGGCATGGGGAGGGAAGCCCCTTTTCTTGTCACACAGTATTTAACCCAAGAAACACACGCCACAATGCACATGAGCTGCAAAGTTCCCGTTTCCAGAGCAGATGGTAACAAGTCAATTAAACACGCAGCACTCGGGCACCGCTAAGAGCAGCGAGAAGCTCTGAGCATTCCCGTCGGTGGGGGAAAGGACAGGGCTGCAAAAGGTGCTGAACCAAATAATGATCTCAAGCAAACAGCTCTGACTTCCTAGAATCCAAATTCCTTTGCTACCTTTTTATGAAGGCAAACAGAATATTGAACTCGATTTGCAGTTCAGAGGGGGCAGGAATGTCCCCATGCTCCCGTGCTGGAACCGCCTGACACCCGCCACAGCTACGCTGAAATGTTTAATTTTACTTAAAACATTCTCTCAGGCCTATGTATTATTTGAAGCATAATGTACAGAATTATCTAATGAATTCTCAAATCAAATACTCTCATTTTGCTGCAGGCCATTTCCCGAGAACAAACTAAAGGCACACAGGCTGCTCTGTGTGCCTGACTGTTGAATTTAAACAGATGTCCAGTGGACATCAGCCTCGCTCAGATTACCTCTCCCATTCACTCCTCTCTATCTCTGGGCAGTGCAAACCCCCTTAAATTAAAAACAAACAGAGAATCAAGATAACAAAAAAATACAGCAAGACTTGCACGCCCAGAAAGGCCTGTGGTGGATCGTGGCCGTGCCCTTGCTGTGCTGAGGGCCCGGTGACACTGAGAGCGTCGCCGGGGAGCAGCATCTGGCTCTGATTAGGTAACAAGCTGTAGCATCTGCAAACTTGTCACTCCTCGGCCCACAACAAAGCCCAGCCAGCAGATCTGTGTTTAAAAAGGGAACTGGCTGTTGGGTTTTATAAGACAAACATTATCTGTTCCCATTGCAGGGTGCCGTTTTATTAAACGCCGGCTAGAAGAGGAGAAATTAAATGTGCTTGTTACATTTTACTTTTCATCTCAAGGAAAAAAACCATTTGGTTTTGTCTATCAGAAACCTTTTTACTTGTCTTTCCCCTGTGGAAGGGCTGAGATACCAGCAGAGCTTTCACAGCCCTCAGTGAGCAGCCGCTGTGACCCTGGGGTGCTCCTACAGCATTTCAGTTTTCTCTAAACAAGAAAAATAAAATAAAGTGTAACTTCCATGCAGCGAATCCAGGAGTGGTGAGGATCGACTCCCCCAACAGCTGAATTAAAATTCTCTCATCTCTGTGTTTGTACTTAGACACTTCAGCAGTGTATTTGACTACGAAAGCCTCTATATTTCAACTTTTTTTTTCTTTCACTTTTTTCTTGGTATGTTGGAGTTGGCCTTTTTCTCTGCTTCTGCCTCACAGAATGACAGCTACAGTCCTCAGCGCCTCTTCTGTACCCTGAAATGTATTTATACTTCTCTTTTGAAAAATGAAAAGAGAATACTCTGTGCCCCATATAAGACCGAAGTTCAACATAACTGAGGAAGAACTGAGGAATATTAAACCTGAAAAGTCAAATTTCTGTCCAACCTCACAGTTATTTTTGAACATCTAAGGGAAACCACCTATGAGCACCTCCACAAAACAGGGACCTGTAAAACTAAGCATTAGTCAAATCAGTAGTAGAGACTTAGCACAGATCTCTCTACATAGTTCTGGGAATCAGTCAGAAATTCATGGGATTTAAGAATTCTTCAGTTTGAGCAGTTTGCTTCTGGCAGCACTTCCTGTGGTGCCCCAGTCCCTCTGGGGCCCAACCTGTGTGGATGTCAAACCTGGCTCCAGGTCTGCTGGTACTGGCACAGCACACACAAAAATACACCAATAGGCAGCAGGGACAAAACCCAGGCACAGCCTCACCACAGAATACCAGCAGAAGGAGAAAACACTATTTTCCCATACCCAAGGTAAAGCAGAACTCCAAAACAGGACTGTGAGGGGAAAATGTAGGTGTTACAAGAACTTGGGTGCAGGGCCTTTGCTTGGCTTTTTTCAAAACCTTGCTAAGAGATGTGGCCTATTTATTAGTTGTGAAATACAAACCACGTTATCAACCATCTTAAGGAAATGGATTGATGTTAAGTGATACTTGAGAATCTGCCCCGTAGCAAAGCTCCTGCACCAGCACAGACAGATAAGCAGAAAATCCTTCCTGCAAACACAGCCCTGATACAACATAAACCAGGCGGCAGAGCTTGGAAAGGCACTGACAGGACTTGTGGGCCTGGAACACTTGGGTACACGTCAACTGATGAGAAAAGAACAATTCCTAATTAAGGTAATTATCCCAAATGCTGTTACATAAGCTGCAGCTTGAACTCTTTTTGTTAATAACCCAAATAAATCTCCAGGTCACCTGAGCCAGAGGACAAATAGAATAAAATCCCCTACTTGCAAAATTAGGAATTGGTTTCTTCTGAAAAACGGTATGTGATACAAAAGGTAATTGATGTGTTTGGTGTTTTAGCAATCCTTGCTGCTGTGGGATCACTGAAACGGCACGATGAGAACTGGAATGTGCTGGAGAAACCCCTGGGAATGGTCTGATGGGAGCCAAGGCCGCTCATGGAGCGTGGCTGTGTGTGGACACAGCCCCCCATCACCACCACCCCCACCAGGCACTGCCCACCATGGAGAGAGAGCCCTTCTCACCCTGCACAAGGAACCTCACAGCTCTGCAGTTGCTCTTTTCCTTCTGGTTTCAGAGCTTTTCGAACCCTGACAATCCTCGGGTCAGACTGCCCTGAGTCCCACCACACCCTGCTGCTGGTGCCTCCTCAGTTACAGGGGACCTGGGCGTACAGCTCAGGTATTGAATTTTGTTTCTATCCCGCTTCTCTATTCAAAACAAAACAGTGTCCCCCAAATGCCTCAGTTCTCTCAGCGTTACAGCCTTTTCCCCAAACTGCTGTGATTGCCATTACGGAACTGATGGAGCCGGCAGTCCCCGACAACCATTTGAAGTGCTCAGCACAAGGCCGTGCATTCCAACAGCAACGTGGTTTGTCCATTATTATGATTTATTATTTTTTGCATTACAGTGGTACCCAGAGGCCCCTGCCAGGGTTCCTGTGTTGGGCATGTACAGAACACACAACACACTGATAAGAAAAACCTGAATTCAGCCTAAAGGGTCCCAGACCCATCTCTCTGGGTATTGCCTTGCTCACTGCACTCATCATTTTTATCATCCTAATAATAATAATAATTAGAATTTTTTTCACAGTACTAAAGATTTAGAAGTTTCCCAGCACCTCTACTTCCACTTCCAGATACAACCCTATGATTAACCCAGCAACAGGCTCCAAGATCACCTGTGAAATCTTACAGCCAGGATTAGAAAAGTCCTTTGGATCCAAGGACGTGAGGTACTTGTAAGCATCAAGATGACACTAACTGGCCTGCACCAAAAAAAATAATCAAGGAAAGACATGATTTGATGTGATTCTCTCTCCTTTAGCTGAAAAAGAAAGCCCAAAGCAGCTGCTCTAAATAAGAAAAAGTATTCAGAAGCACAGCAAACAAAAAGAGCAACACGGCCGTGGATGCACAATGTTGCAGGGAAACAAAGGAAAGGTGAGGAGATGGCATATATCACCCTGGGAAGCAGGACTGGAAAAGCCTCTCCTATCTCTACAAGCAGCTGGGGATGATTCACAGTAGATTTTTCTGTAATAAAATTCCCTCACGTTTCTTTACTTGGAAAACTCAGTTTATAGGTCAGTTAACAAGTATTAAAACCACAAGAGAACATGAAACGCACCACCTTTTCCTTTTGATCCTTTTCCCTTTTGGATGAAAGTTTTGAAGTTGGGAATATAAAATCCCTGAATTTTTGTTATGTTTTATGCCTCCACGAAGGCATTAAAAGACCAGTTTGTGGGCTGAAGAAATATCCCCTAACTCGGGGGGAATTAAAGCAAGCTGTCCTCGGCACAGCCCTGGTCGCCAGGTGTGCTTGCTCCCCAAATGGAACACCTCATTTACAAAACAAATCTGCCTCCAAAATTACCTGCCCCTCTTGATTGCTGCAAATGTTTTTCATCAACCTGCACCGGTCTCTCCAAATTTACAGCATCGGCTACAAGAGTGGCTGTAGGAGGAAGAGGAACAGCAGCAATGTTTAAAAGCCATTAAACAAGCCGAGGGTCCCCACTGAGAGTGGCCGGGCCTTGGGTGTCCCTTCGTTAAGGCCGCGTCCCGCTGGGCACACGACACAACCCACCACCAGCACGGAATTGCCTTGGTTTAAAGGTTTTAAAGGCCCCGTTCTCTTGCAGGATGCTTCGGTTTTGAAATCTATCAAAGGAATCTCAAAACAAATTACATGGTAAATTATTATCTGTGTTCTGGCCTCCTCTCTACACCCCACTGTTCGGCATGAATGGCGATGGGAGAGCCCTTGTGAAAGCTGGCCAGATAAGCAGATTACAGAGTGTCAGGTGCCTCAGGCTACTCGGAATTTCACAGCCAAACTTCCTGGCCGAATCCGTTCATCTCCCGAATGTGGGTCACGGGCTATTTCAATTAATGCACCTCTAATGACCAGCATTTGTTCCTTAATGGGAAGGGAATAAATACGGAACACACAGAACGGCCACAGAGAGCAGAACGCTCTCCCCTCGCTCTCACCGGCGTCACTGCCTTTGGCTTCTCCTACCAACTCACAGAGAGAGGAACGGGCTTGTGAGGAATAGAGCATTTCTATCAGAAAGAAACCTTTTATGTAGCTTTCCTATCATTACCCACGCCTTTCTGGCAGCTCTCAGTGTCCTCTAGATCCCAGCGCGCTGCCTAACAAGACCTGCTATGAAAACAGAATGCAGAAAACAAATTAGCATTTTGGAAATAAAAAGCCTGGCTTTTAATCCTATTAAGATCATGGCTTTTTTTTTTTTTTTTTAAAGTTCTCTGAAAGATATACTGATGTTTCCATTACCATAACTGCTGAAATCAGCATTTCCTTTGAAAGAAGTTGTTAATATTTGGAAATGGTCGGATTTCCGATCCCGGATTCGATTGTTATTCTGTGCTACCCTGCGAGTGCCAAGGTCACGGGGAGATTCACCTGCACACCGAGCGAAATGAATGCGCTCGGCCACAATCCATGTATAATTTAACATTCTCCTCTCCAGTACCACCATGCATTCCGAAAAATATTTTATTACAATAACAAATTGGTTTCAAAATCATGCATTATGTATCCTGAAATTAGGTCTGCCAATGAAACCTGGATATACAAACACACCAGCAGCCATGCAGGGCAGCGCGAACACAGGAATTATGGGTTCTAGAGGGGCTGAAAGGAACAATTAATTCTTCCCCTAACTCTAAAAAGTCCTTTTTTATTACTTTAATCTGCATAGCTAAAAAGAACAAAACAATCAATTGCTGCAAAATGCATTTAGGAATCCAATAGCATGTCTTTTTCTAGATGTCTTTATAGAAGGGAAATGTTTAAGTGCAAAGTGCCCAGTATATCAAAACATCCATTGGGGACTTCAGTTCTCAAGGGCAGGGCTGGGAAAAATAATACAAAGCTCCTCAAATATTTAAAAGAGCATTAGTTATTTTTCAAACTTTACTATTATTACATTTTAAATGTGGGAGTTTTTTTGCAGATCGAGCTCCTCCAAATATTTCAGATCAATTTATCAAAAAATTCCTGCTAAATTCTTGATAAATAGAAAGAGTCCTTTGCCATTTCCTTTTTAGTTAGTTAGAGTTAAAAATTTCATAATATTGCTGAATTTTCAGCAGCAAACACTGTAAAGTTAATGCACTTTCATGATAGATGGTTGGTTCTGATTTGCAGGTTTCATTTTAAGTTAAATTTACATTGATAAATCCTCCTTTTACAGCCCAAATATCCTTTTTTCTCATGCAAAATAAGCATGTTTCTTGGTCAACTGACATTTTGTTCAAATGGACTTGAGGTAGCTATTTATGAATAATTAAGATTAAAATGTTTCTGTGATTCCCTCAATGCTTTTTTATTTTAAAACATTTATATCATGTCAAAATGGACTTATTCTTCCAAAGGTAACTTTCCATTAAAATAATGGAGAAAATGACATTTCTAATTTTGATAATAGCCCTGAGTTCAGAACGAAAGTCAGAGCTTCCTGCTGCAGAGCATGAGGGGGTTTAGGATTGAAACCATGATGGGAATTCTTTGTAATAGTGTTAAAATCCTGGATTTGAACTATTTACAACATGACAAATAAAATCAACTACATTTCCATTTTAAAACAGCAGCCCTGACAAAACCTTTATTTTGGACTCTGTTTCACTCGGTTAAAATGATTTGCCTTTCTGTTCTTTATGGTAAGAGAGTCTGGCAGATATTGCTATTAATTAGACTTGGTTCAATTTCAAACTTTAGGAACTATTTTCATGAATAGCTTACAAACATCTATTCAACTTGGACGTTTGTAATTTCATTTTTATTTCAAAAAGCAAAAATGAAAAATGCCCTAAACCCAGTGTTTTGCCACAGGAAAGGCAAAAGAAATTGAAGCCTTTACATTTGTAAGATATTTTAATTCAGTAAATATTGCATAAAACAAGAACCTTTACTCTGCTCTGTTTGAATCCAAGTGCAACCGTTGCCCTCAGCCGCTGTTTGTCTGTAATTTCGTTGAGCTGCTCTGATCTGACCAGACACAGCTCGCTCGGGAGCAAAATCAGGAGAAATAATTTAATCTAATCAGGATATCTGAGAATGGGAAACGTTTGCAGCTTAATTTGGGATCTCTTAAAAAGCCTTTTGTAGTGCTATTTACCGACACGCTGAAGCTTCGCTCTTAAAGCAATAATTAACAAATTGTTGACAGAAATTAAATGTCCCTATTTTAAACAATTTCGCTGTTCTTCCCCCTTTCTTTCCCGTGGGTGAGCCTGACAAACAGGGAAATCGAGCCCACCATTAACAGGGGAACGCCACTTTCCAGGGTGGTTTTTGCAGTAAGGAGACGTGATTCATATAAGCAATAAGCAAACCCCATGCTCTGGATTTTTAAACGTCCTGGCTCGTAATCCCGAGGTTAAATGATTAAACCCATCCCTGCCTCTTCGCTCTGGCTGCAGATACGTTCCCTTGAATTTAGCTGTGGGCAATTCAAAGCTGAATGGGAACTGCTCTTTTATTTGTTATTAAAGTCCCTTGCTATCTTTCAGAACTGTTTGTTACACAGATCTGAGCACATCCATGTATTAAGAAAATACACTGAATAAAGACAAGGTTATAAAAACCGGATGAAAATCACTCGCTGTTCATTTTCACGTGGCAATTTGCTTAACGAAAATGATCAACAGCAATACCTGGAATCAGTAAATACCACCATTATCTGTCTTGTACAAATTTAAGTACAAAACAAAACTATTTCCCAAACATTGCATGTAATCCTGAGGGAAAAGGATGTGCAGAGGCAGCGACTGGGGGGGGCCTGGGCTCTGGCCAGGGACATCACCACTGGGCACTGCTCGCTAGGGAGGGTTTGCTGCTGAATCCATCATGTAGGTTAAAGGCAGCAGCCACTGCAGACCCTCTGCACAGCTCTGACTGGCAACAAATACATCTGGAAGCTAAAATGGAAGCAGGTTTCTCCATATTTTTCCCACTCAGGATGCTGGAACTGGCTGGCGAGCGGCACGACACCGGAGAAACGCAGGCTCCTAACAGGATTAGAGGCAGAGGGAGAAAACGCAGCCCCAAAGCACAGCAGTGTTTGCTAGTGCAGTTGTGTTTTGTTCATGAAATAACCCCGATATGATTTAGTGCTGCGAGCACAAAGAGCTGAGTGCAGCTCAGGGGGGGCCAGGGCTGCCTGGGAGGGAGCAGCCCCTGCTCCGTGTCCTGGTGTGACACCACCCGAGGGTCCCCCATGGATGTGCGCATCAGGCTTTAGTGTGGACATTAGTCTGGGGTTGGATCCAGTCCTCAGTTTCTCCTTTAAAATAGCTTTCTGTTAAATGCAGCTATATTAATTAATTATTCCTTTGGGGTGTTGGAAGTCAACTGATGAATAGTTGTGAATTCAATGGAAAAGTTACAAACCCCAGGAACTTTATTTTACCATGGGTATCTGCTAGGCAGGGACTCCTAAAGCTGTTTTATTTCACATTACTAAAGTGTTTCCTTAAGAAATCCTAAAATCCATGACCACATTTATCTGCTACACCATGTCACAGGGCAGGGAGAGAAACCTGCCCTTCCTGCACTTGGTAATCCAAATCCACTTCCCTGAGGCCAACCCACAGTAAGACGCCCTCAGAGAAGCCGCTGGATCATGGTTGGGATGACACTGTTCACAAAACACCGTGTGTCCAAAGGCTCCTCCACACACACACACACTTCGGCATGAAAACACCCAAATTTGACCCAAAGGCAATCAGATGAAGATCCCCACCAAGGAAGAACACCCAATAAATAACCAAATAAAGAATAATTTGTGGTTTGAGATTTTAAGAGTAGTAGGAAGGTACAGTTCTATCCACACAGTTCACTACCCCCAGGACATCACCAGAAATTATATTAAGTGGCATTTTTGTAGGCAGACTTCTAAAACAAAGTAAGCAAATATATTCACTTGATATCCACCTATTTTTGTAGCTGTATGTGAAAATAAATTAAAAAATATTTAAAGCATGTTCCCAAGAAATAAGACACACTAAGGAACAGTGGGACAACTTGCTGCCCGAAGAAGTTCTAGGAAGACTTCACCCTATGTTCAAAACAGAGTTCTTAATTTCCTTGAAAAGTAAATCAAATGTTTTCCTTCTCCCTCTCATTCTTGCCTTACCTTTTCCCCTCCTCTACTACTAGAAAACAACCTTTTCTTTGACTTCACTATATGAGTCTTCACTTCTTCTATAATTTAATATTTATTCAAAGCTTCCATGCTTTTTGTAAAAGTTTTCTTTCCACAAATGTTCTTCCAGCAAGCAGAACTAGAAAATGAGATTTACTGTTTGTTTACCAACAGTCATGAGCATTCAGGAAGGTTTCTTCCAATACACCACTTTTACACCCAAGTTTACACAATGACACTTAGGCAAAACTAAACCTGGATGCAGCTGGAGTCCCTTCCAGTCCAGAAGGAATTTTCTGTCACTTGCTGTGGTTTTTATCTCCAGATCATCTCTGGAAACTTCTTTATCAGGGTAATAGTTGAGGAAAGTTTATTACTTCACTTCCAAATTACCAGCTCTTGTGTGTGATGAGTTTGGGGTGAGAAGTCAGGCAATGAGGGTGATGGAGTCACTTTTATCTTACCCCTCTCTTCCCTTGGAGGCTTTAACCTCCCATGTCCCTCTGTCCCCACAGGTGCTGTGTGGGCACAGCCCAATGCCCTCTGCTCCCACAGACACTCCCTGGCTGCAGCAAATCCAAAGAGAGGGATTCAGGAAATGATCACCTGCATTTTAAGCAGCAGTCTGAGTGTCCTGCCACATCCCCCAGCAGGGCCCAGTCCAAATGACTCTCATTTTCCTGGTTCTGTGTTTATTGGGGCTGATCAGCCACAGAGTCCATAGGAACGAGCCATTTTTCAGCATAACAGGTTTACAGTAAAATGAGATTATAGCTTTCTAAATCCCTCAGATAACCCCCTACATTCCATATGTGCAGAATGGGACATTGCCTGCAGTGTCCTCCTTTAAGGAATAGCTACTCTTCATCTCCCCCTTTTGTAACAGTTAAAGGGCTTTTTGCCATCAAACTATTGGCATGTGATTGTCACTCCATCTCCCTCCTCAGTGCATTTATTGAGTCCCCCGAGGTCCCTTCCCCTTCTATAAAGGAAGGACTAAGAGATCGGGTAGATGTTCCTGCTATTGTCCACGAGAATCCAGAGGCCAGCAGCAGATGCTCCTGCAAATTGTGATCTGGGTCCCCTCTGAGCCTGGCACTCAGACACCCCTTTCCTAGGAGCAGGGAGCAGGACAGCAGAGCTGGAGGAGAAGGGAAGCACGGGTCTAGCCTGAAAAGATTATTTTTAGATTGAATGAAATACACCGCCCACAAAGACAGGGAGAGCCAGACCTTGGGAAACCACGGGACTGCTTTCTTTCTCTGATTTAAAGGAAAACACTGTTTCCTCTTGGCGTTGTTAAAAAACAATTCCCATTTAAGCAGTGACAGGCAGGACTCTGTAATCTGTACATACAATTTAATCCTTTCAAGAATCAGCAGAACCCACATCAATCAAGCCTTCATCAACTTGTAAAAACAATATTTTGATTCAATCAGATTCAAAGCCCCGAAATTCCCAACTAATTAATGCAGGGTCACTCGGAGGCGGTGAGGCAATGGCGAGCAGAGTGGTCAAATATTTACCCCTCACCACAGTAGACATTAGGACAACCAAAGGACCTGGAGAGTGGGCAGGAATAGATAATGTGACTCTCACTGCAGCAGGTTTCATTCACTGAGAGTATTTGGATAAAGAATTATTACAAAGGAGAGAAAAAAAGCAACTGAAGCCTCTGCCGTGAGCAGCGTTCTCACATCCTGCTCAGGGGCTGTGAAATGGGCAGTGACCCAGGCAACATCCTTCCCATTTTTGGATTTTTAACATGCATGTCTCCAGACAGTTGAGTTGTTTTGGTTCTAGTCCTGCCTTATAACATTCACAATAAATTATATTGTAAGAATGTAGGCAGCAAGAAATTATAGAAGAGTGCAAAGCACTGAGACCTTCTGCCCTGCCTGTATTCCTAGAAATTATACTGGACTTCACCGTTTTCCTTTAAATATCTTTAAAATCCATGTCCAGCATGCAGGATATTCTCTGCACAGAGTGTGTTTCCCCAGTGTAGAGGTGCCTGTGTGTGCTGCCGACACTGATGAGCCTCCAGTCTCCATGTGATTGTGGGCAGTTCATTTAGGCAGCTTTAAACTTTGCCTTGGGAGGACATATTTTGTGTATGTTCCCTTCCAAAGCTACAATCTTTTAAAATGCAGTCAGTAAAGAGTCAGAGCTGGTTACTGCAGAATATGGCATCCTATACAAGTGCTGTCTAGGGGCCTGTGTGCAGATGAGGGAGTTCTTTGACCTCACACATATGGAACAGGCTGCCCAGAGAAGCTGTGGCTGCCCCATCCCTGGAAGTGTCCAAGGCCAGGTTGGATGGGGCTTGGAGCAACCTGGGCTAGTGGAAGGTGTCCCTGCCCAGGTGGAAAAAGATCCTTCCGACCCAAACCATTTTGTGATTCCATGATGCTCTGGATAAAGAGACTTTAGATTAATGATGATGCATTTAATATGTGCTCTTCCTTGCACAAAGTTTTCAAAAAGTTTAAGAGCAACCATTTAATAATTCCCAATTTTTACACTGCCTGTGCTCTGAGACAGCTTGGGAAGGAATTATATGCCCACAGGAATTTTTAAAAAGCCATTTTCTAGAGCCTGTGCTGATGTTATCTCACTGCAACAACAGTCAGTGCCTGGTTACACCAAATGGGTTTCAGAAGGATGCCCTGATCACACGTCTGTGGAAATGGTAAAAACCTGGATGAAAGCATCTCCTCTTTAACTTACATTACTGCCATTACTCAGCATCACAAAACAATACATGGAATCCTATTTGCTTTCCCAGGCTCCTGGGATTTCCTTGTGTTTGCACTTCACAACGGCTCATCAAAGAAGCTGCCTTGGTCGATTTTGGGACAGTTTCCCATTCTTACTCCAAGTGCTGCTACAGTCCTGAAGTGTGGGGGATCCTAAAATTATTCCAGCCTTAAAAATCACAATCACAAATGTCATTTTGGCCCTGGGTTGACCTTTCCAGCAGATTCTGACACATAAAGGGAAAAGCAGCTGAGGCACTGGGGCTGTGTGAGGGCTGCTGCAGTTGCTGAAATGATGTGGAAATGAACTCACTGGTACAAAACCGCGCCCTTTTCAGCCTCCTCTACACCAGCTACTACAGATAGAAAAACTCTGGCATGGAAGCACTATCCCTTCCATTTTTTAAGAAAGACAAGTCCCCTCTGGAATGCTTCCTGGTCCCAGTGGTGGCACCAACTGGTGCTCCCAGGCTGGGGGTCCCTCAGCAGCCCCCAAGCAGGGCACAGCTTTTACTCCTGTCCCTGACTGACAGGAATTTTCAGAGGAGATGCCAGTGGTTGACAGGCAAGCATGGGATGAACATTCTTTCCATATATCCATCTTTCCAATGTACATGCTCCAGGTTTCCATTCAGTCAGGCAATCAACACTCATAGTAGCAAATTTTCATGTTGAAATTACATCTCTTTTTGAAAGTGTCAGTGTTTCAAGTTTCACCTTAGACATTAATCCAACATCTAACCCCTAACTGTTGGTAAATGTCCACATTTGGGGAGTTATTCTAACCCTCACCTGAAGATCTTCCCCTTGGTAGCATTCCTTCTGTGACTGCAAACCAGCCTGAACTGCTCCCTGAAGCAGCACAATGGGATGAGGCTGTTTTTAAGTTCTAAAATATAACAGAAAAATTTTAACAATAAACCATGGATCAATGTACTAAGTGCCCTGGATATTAACAGGAATGTACCTCACACACAGGAGATCTAACACTTTTGCCACTGATATTTCAACATAGTAAGGAACAGAAATTAAGGAAGTCTGGAACCTCAACTGGCAACGGATATTCCCAGGAGGAAATGCTTTTTACATCATACTTCAATGCAAAGTGTGCTCCTAATATCAAACCCTTCCCATTTTTTTTCCCCAGAACTTCTCACAAAGAACAGGATGATTGATTCAGCAACAGAACAATCTCTCATCATGATGCCTCTGAACCACTTTGGCTCCTGATCCTTCTGTGCCTGTGTCCCTCCTCAGCCACCAGAACTGTCCCCTGGCCTTGGGGCTCTCCAGTTACTCCATTTTTTCCCCCTGGATCCTGTAGGTCACCAAATCCATCCTCCCCCTTGCACTTTGACATGAAGGCATTACCCCGGCACACTGCCCTGCTTCCCCGAGTCAGGAGACGTGTCACCTGGCACTGTCACCTTCTGTCACCTGGTGCCACTGCTATGACAGGTGTCACTTTGTCCTCCAAGCCCTCCACACGGTGCCTCTTACTTCACCCAGCCTCTGCAACCAGCATTTCCCTTCGTCTCTACTCCACTGACATCCACTGTGGCGTCAGGATTAGAAATTCTTCTGGAAATTAATTTTTGTCTCACTGTCTGAAAGAATTGATCTATTTAATTTTTTCCCCACCAGAAATAAGGAGCTTAAATAGCTGCAAGATGGGCACATGCCAAGAGCAAGCAAGTGTCACTGCTCCACGGGCTGCCTCGTTTTTCTCTCCATGATCCTCGCTATATATCTCAAATCAGACTGTAAGCTCTCAGAAGCAGGGCTTGGTTTTTCTATATGCTCCAGTAAAACAAATTACATAATAAAAATAACTGATGTTTGAAATGTAATTGGTCACTAGAATTTGCAAATCAGTAAGATAAAAGTAGAACAGCTCTGTAAATCAGGGGGTGATGAATTGGCCCAGAGTGAAATGAGCTGAGCAGCCCCTGTCAGTGTCCCCCATACGTGTATTTACAGTCCAGAGGCACTTGCCTTCGGAGGAGAATTTGTGTAGTCTGGGTTCTAATCTCCAAAAGCAAAAGACTCCACATGGAACAGATGGATCATCAGCACAGGGTGTGTAGGCAGTGCCCACACCATTCAGAATCACAGAAGGCTTTGGGTTGAGAGGAACCTTAAAGCTCACCTCATTCCACCCCCTGCCATGGGCAGGGACACCTTCCACTAAAGCAGGTTGCTCCAAACCCTGTCCAATCTGGCCTTAAGCACTCCCAGGGATTTCTCTATTGTATGGTCACCTTTGACTGAAGGAATCGATACATGACATTAATTCCTAGTTATCAATGTTACCTTTACAGGTGCAGCTACAAACAAGTAATTCATTGTTCAAAGCAAGTAAGAAACTACTACCATGATTAAAATTAGAAAGCAAAATCAAGTAACTGCAGCAAAATAATTCTATCAAAGTAAAATAACTCTATCAGCTGGTACTGAGGAATGCAAAAGGACAAAAGGTGTCCCTGCCCACAGCAGAGGGTGGAACAAGATGGGCTTTAAGGTCCCTTCCCACCCGAACCATTCTGTGATTCTATGATCACTAATACCAGCTTTTGTCCAACTCAAGGCCATCAGACCCTCGAGAGCCACAGACTTGCACTGTCCCAGCCACGTGTCACATCCCACATCACAGGTTTTCCAGAACTTTCAGCAATGCAGGTTCCTGTGTGCTGGGATAATGCTCCATGAAGACAGATAAAAAGGCTGCTGCAGTGAAGAAATCCCCTGGCACTGCTGTTGCTGTGCAGCCCACATGCTTCCACGGAGCTAAACAGAAGCTGTTTTCTCTCTTTGCATCTCATCTCTTTGTACAAAGTAAGCAAGAAGTCTATAAAGGATTAATTAAGACAAAATGTGTTAAATCAAACCTGTCCTTCCACAGTTGAGGATTATATCCCAGCATTTTGTCACAGCATGAGGAAGGGCAGATTCTCATGGTGGGGAGGGGAAGAAGGCGAGGGCAGAGGCAGCTCTAGCCCTTGTGTGGCTGTCACCGCACGGCAGTGCTGCCCTCCCACCACAGTGCTGCCCAGCCCTGCTGCCAGCTGGGCTCTGGAGTGGAGGAAAAGCAGCATTTTCCACAGCCCCACAGCCCGATCCCAGCTGCAGCCCTGTCTGCTGTGCCAAGAGCAGCTTATTTACCTAATAGACTCTAAAAGGTATCAAGGGAGTCATTCCCTTCAATTGGGTCAATCTGACGTATGTAAATATGTATTTAAATTTGGTAAATATGTACAGTATTTAGAATATGCTGAGAATGACTCTTCTGTGGAATGGGGCACCTCTTTCCAAAGGGTTTGTGCTACTCCAGGTAAATTAAACTCCATTCCATGCCAATCCTGAGAGCTCTAATCTACTGGAGAAGGGATGCTCTCCTCGTGAGCTGGTGTGAGCAAGCCCTGTGGAATCCGGCAGCATCCTGACTGCAGTTGGGAATTAAATGTACTGCAGTAAATGAACCCGGTGCATTTGATATGATATCTCATTTTAAGGGTAGAAATAACCATTCGGTTTCACATGGGAAATGATTCATTCATGAAAACAATTCCATTATTTAAGGACTGGGTGTATATATGTATCTGTGTGTGTGTACATATATATATGTATAAATGGCAGCTGGTGACATGGTTTAGGAGTGATTATGGTGGTGCTGGGCTGACAGCTGGACTCGATCTTGAAGATGTCTCTTCCAACCTTGATGACTCTGTGACTGTGTTTTTGCCTACGTGCATGAACCCCAGCGACGGAAAAAGCCTTACAGACGTGTTTGTGTTTCTCTTCTCTGCACTAAAAATGCAAAAATTTCCCCCAAATAACTTCCCCATCATCCTTCTGGCTGGAATCCCTCATAGGAGAATAAATCTGTGGATTCTACACCACTATTCCCACTGCTCTGCAACCCTGAGTTTTTTTGGACTAGGCAGCCCTATGCTAGAGAAATAGTTTACTGAAGAGTTCTCTAAGTAAAACCATCAGCCCACTTGATGCACATGGGTTAGGGCTCTTAACAGTTCTGAAATAAATATATTTTTGTGGTACTTATGTCAGGACTCATTTTTGTAGGAGAAGTTTGTCCACCATTCCAATGGCTTGTTAAGGAATACTGGAGGGTGGGAGGGGGAGGCACAGGAAATCAGAATATTTCAAGGCTTAGAGAGAAGAGGTTTTGAGCAAAAGCTTTGGAGATTTCATTTCACAGAAAAGTCCTCTCTAGTCCAAGCTCACACCTCACATAGTCAGTATCAAATGAGAAACACATAAGACCACACTTATTTATATTACATCCCAAACAGCAAGTCTAAATAATTTAGGATTTCTACAGCTTGAAGGGAAAAAAAACCACCAAACTACAGTTCCCATTTTGAAATGGTAATTCCCTTTTTGGAGTTTCTGGATACAGCTTTTCAGACATGGAGTATTTATGTATTTGTATATATTATATATACACAATGTGTACCTGTGCACACCCAGTCATTGATAAAAGGAGGTATAAAAACATGCAAAACCCCAATAACATGTTTACATTTTGTTAAATGTAAACAGAGCTGACACGTTTCTAAATATAGTCATTGAAATATCTTAATTTCTGTCTTCAAAAAGGCTTGTGAAAACTAATCTAACCTGGATTTCCATATGCCCCAACCAAACAACCTGCAATATTCAGGGAACTGATGGGTGACGAAGGGAAACGTAGGGAAGGTGATATGGTCCGTAGGAATTACAGAATTGACCTAACAACCAAAACTGTCCAAAGGGAGGAATAATTTTCATAACCATAATAAAATCAGCTTTTGCAACCAGTGCTGACACCTTTGGCTGACGGCTGTTTGCCATTAAAGCCTTCCCTTAGATCAAGTTATACAATGAAATTCAGCTTTCCGCCGCCTCCATTTTCAGCAGATTATAATGAACAACATCTTAGGTGTGCATAATACCTTTAGTAGTGTGTCAGAAAAGAAGAAAGTGCTCTTTCCAACACAAGCCTGGTTAGGGTAGGAGACACAGAGAAATCATGCAAAAAACCTCTTATGAACTAGTGTTGAATTTCAACATTCTACTTGCTTATCATATAGTATAAATAATTCACACTTGAAAATATTCTTTTCAGAACTGTTTACTGACACAGCAAAAATCCATGTGAGGGGTTACTGACATGGCATGTAAATGCACACCTGAAGAGACTGGAGTGATCACCAAAAGGAGGAGAGAAGAATTAATCTAAGGAGAATGTCAGCCAAGAAAATACATCCTGAGTAAAGCAGATAATTAACAGCTCAGGCCCCCAGGTCTCCTTTGGCTCAGATCCAGCCAATGGTACATGAGCTCCAAAACACCATCTTGCAGTACAGACTTCTTCTGCCCAGGTGTGTGTCCTGGGCTGCCCTCCCCACCCACTGTAGCCACCTCCACGGCCTCAGTGACCATCACACCTTTCCAGGGAGAAAAGCGTCGAAGGGAAGAAAAGGTTTGCTACTTAACACAAAAAGAATGGTTCAGGGAAAGGCAGAAAAGCTACACAAAATTTTAACTGCAATTATCTTAGATTAGAATATTTGGCTTGAAAGATCTGGAGGGTATTGTTTTTGATAAGGCAGAGCCATTTGACAAGGCCTGTCACCACTCCAGGTCTCTCTGTTGTCAACTCAAGATGAAAGGACATCACAAAGAATTAACTTCAGCTTTTAAACATTTTGAAAATGTCAAAGAGGTCATAGCTGATCTATTTCCTTATACAGCATATTCACTTGATGAAATTTGTGGTAACAATGTGTTTTTACTTTTCATTCAAATTGGTCTCAAATCCTGGTAATTGATCCCAGACTAATGAGAGCTGACAGGGCCCCGGTGCGATTGGCTGAGCTTTGTATCAATCACAGCTGCTGCCGGGCCACGCTGGGCACATTAGACTTTGTAATGGCACTAATTGGGGACTACAGAAAAACCTGCTCAAGCTCCTCCTGGAGTTTCCAGCACCATTTATTTGGTTTCCAGTTACACTAAAGCCAATTTAAGCCCTTTTATAACCAACACCTTCCTGCATGTCGGACCTATTGTTCCTGCCTTCCCACAAGCCGTCTAAATAGTCCTTAAAATATTCAGTGAGATGACTCTAAATTAAAAATGGGTCCAATCTGTGAAACAGCACAAGTAAAAGTAGGAGCTAAATATTTGTATTGACCTTTCAGAAGCATTAGCCAAGTCAGTAAAATATCTTAAAGGCATCTTGTTAGGCATAAAGAGGTGAAATTTTTAAATCTCATTTAAACGAACATGTGACCACATTTGCTAGAAAGTGATGTTGTATTTCCAGAACAGATCAGAGTCTCTAAATATGAAAGTTATCAGTCAAAACCAGTTGAAATGCAGTTGGATGGTGCTAATTCTGCCCCCACCCCTGTATGGTTTGGAGAGAAAGGTCAAGGCTGCTGTCATGTCCCTCCCAGTGATGCTCAGAGTCCGTGTGCACCGACCATGAGGCGCTCAGAGAGCCCAAGAATCCAGCCATTTTCTGCATCAACTGGATTAATCATAACCCTCCATCTTGAGCTAAAAAAAGGGATAAACACACATGTGTGTTCATATACACAGAGAGAGAGAGAGAATACCTGACACAGGAACACAAGGGACACAACATGGCACTAACAATCTGAAACACTTTGTATTTCAAGCCATAATCTGAAAAAAAAAAAAAAAAAAGAACAAGACAGAGACAGAGGTAAAGTTTAGAACAAGCAAACACTAAGGTTTAGAACAAACAGACCTAATTATGCTGTTTGTTCTCCAACCTGAGATAAAAATAATCCTTAACACATTAACAGGACTCTTCAGTGATACTTCAGATATTCCTCTAAGTGATTTGTATTTGCTTAGTGCAAATAGCTGAGGAGCGACAACTCTCACGCAGGTTTCCTCACACATTTAAATGGAGAGGACATGCAGGAAAACATATTTTAATAAACTTTCATCTGCATTTGCAATTATACACCAAAAAAAAGGAAATAGTTTACTGTGATTTTTTAAAAAATATATTTCCTTACTATATTTAGCAGACAGCATGAGGTCACATCTCCTGGACAAGCATGGCTGGCTCAAGGTTTAATAAGTGACCTGTCCTGCAAAGGTGAGCCACGTTCTGAATGGGAACGGGAACAATTCCCAGCAGGATCCACAGACGTCACCCAAGGTGAATGTTCCATAGTCTTTCCATTCAGAATTGTCTCGCTTGTATTTTGAAGTGTTTCACTTTTGTGAGCCACTGCTCTGCCATGGGTGTGAACCCAATTCAATTAGTCACTGGCAGCAGCAGCAGCTCAGCACAGAATTACCCCGAGTGTCCCAAACCCAGAGATCCAGACACGGCTCATCGCTGGGCTCACCCTGCTCACCGACAAGCCCCTTCAAGAACAGGCTGTCCAAAACATGAAGAGAAACACATAAATGAAATACTGATCTTAAAGATGCCCATATTTCACTGAAAAATACTGCAAAAGCCTTAATTTGCCAATTTCTGTGCACAGAGAGCTCAGCGGGATGGGCCATGGAACAGTCCCTGCCCTCCAATGGTCGGCTGCTGGAGAGCCAAAGCAGACACAACAGGGAGAGGCTCTCACCTTTCTCTCTCAGTGGGTTTGTAAGAAGCAAAGATCACCAAGTCCAACCATCCCACCACCACCACATTCACTACAAAACCCTGTCCAACACGCATGTGTGTGCAGAAAGGAGAGGAGCTCTTTCCGCAGAGTCTCACAGAGGAGTGAGGAGCTTTTCACAGATCTTATCAGAAACAGTTTTAAGTGATCCTTCCAAAATTTTCTACCAGGCTCTCAAAAGAAAAAAAAAGTAAAACCCTTTTAAAACTCAATGCATATGAGAAAACCTGCAGGAAAGAGCAAGGTCCCCTTTGCTTCCTCACCTTCTTTTTAGGCCAAAACATATTGCACTGACATTGAATTTTGGCAGCAGCATCTAAAAATGGAGGAAGAAAGTCCTTGAAGAATATAATTTCCTCATCAAATTATATTTGATGGCAATAATACACATTTTCTATTTTCAGTCCTAGGATAAAAAATCAGCAAACTAACATTAAGGCATTTCACATCCCCTGAACTCTGCAGCCCCCACTTTCTTATTAAGAGGGTTTGAGGTTAATCAGTTTAAAATTGCATTGATTTATATAATCATTTTGATTCGGTGAGGGAATAAATTGAAATGAATTATGAGGTACATCTTAAGTATATGCTCCATTTTGCTGCTTGTTCAAGATTTGGATATAATACAAGGGAAAGCAACACTCATCCCATGGAATTCTCACGGATCTATGGCAGTCCCAGTGCCAAAGAGGCCAAGCAGAGTTGCTGAAATAATACTTTAAGCAAGGGAAGATATGATAGAAAAATTTAGTTTATCAGCAGTTAATAAACAGAAATGAAAGAGATTAAGAATTAATATAATTTCTGTTAGTATATTTCTTAGTCCTGTTGTATTCACAACTGAAACTAAATTACTCTGCCACTACCATCATCTTTCTCCTACAGTCCTTCTACTGAGACATCTTCGTTCTCTCTTAGAGCACAAGTTATTCTGGGGTAATTGAAGTCCCATTTAAAAGCTGATCTTGATCAACTGCTTTGCTATATTGAGAGGAATTTGATTATAGCTTTCTAACCTCCTCCACACTGGTAACTCCACAACCCATTTTCACCTCCTCAAGCTTTCTGGACAGAACAACTCCCAGAAATTCAATGCTCCAGCACTAGAAGTCCCAACTGCTGGAAGACAGAATTTATGACTACCAACATGATCCTTCCTTGTTCACGATGCGACACGCAAAGGGCTGCGACAGAAGCCGGTCCACGAGGCAGTGAATGACATGCAAAGAAATGAAGCCACAGGGCAGATCATTTGCTGCTGCACAGCACTGTTGGCTCTTTGGCTTCAGCAGACCTGTTTTACCAGAATGCTGGCCCACAATCTCTCCCAGAACAACACCACAGTAATGACTGTGCTCGTCCAGCTCTGTCCATGTGAATCCTCACGCACGTTTTGAGGCGTTTGTTAATTACAACTTTTAAAACTCTCAGTTAGAGACATCCTGTCATGTCCAATAAAATGCAGATGACTCCAATACTGGCAATCAGTATTTTAGGGAACAAAGTACTGGACTATTCTATAGGAATATTATTTGCTGAAGCACCAAAGTATTTCCCAGAAATCTCTGACCAGCACTGAACTAAAATCCCACTCCTTTTGAGGACTGGAGCCAATTCCAACAGAAGGTGGGACAGTGCTGCTAAGGGAACTCTGCATTCCTGCGCTCCACAGGAATAAAGCCCCATCCCTGGAAGTGCCCAAGACCAGGGTGGATGGGGCGTGGAGCAACCTGGGCTAGTGGAAGGTGTCCCTGGCAGGCAGTGACCGCGACTGCTTGAAAAAGCCCCAATCATTTTCCACGTGCCTTGTATCTCCTTATGCAATCGGAAGATATTTGAATTTTGTTGAATTTAGATCTCAGCCTGACTTTTTTTTTCCATCTGCTTTTATTTTGGCATCAGACTGGATTCTTGAACAGATATAAACACAAGCAAAATCTGGTAATTTCCCCAACCCCAGATGCACCAGACTAGGGATGTTTAAGTCTTTCCCAGTGAAAATACCTTTGCGCTGCCAAACCAGCATCTCCCCTGCCCTTCTGACTGACTTTGCTCTCCAAAACAGAGCCAGCAGACACTAAAAGGACTTCTTGGAGAAGCAGATTATATTTTCAAAGTGCAACTTACTTTTTTCCCTAATTCAAAACAGCGAATATTAAACTTAAAGACTCTTCCTAGTGCATGTTAGTGACAGGCAAAGCTCCCAGAGGGGTGACTGCCTTCAAAGACAGGTAAATGAGGGCCCATATAAAACAGCCAAGTATTGATGTTGTAGTAAAATTCAAGAAAAACACATTGGCAGACAAGTAAATTTGTCACTAATAATTTAATGTAATTTCCCTAAAATGGAGGTAATAGGTACTCAGGGAATACACCTCCAGGGTTTACATCAAATGTGCCTGTGGAAAATTGTGAAATAATATTTTTTTAAAATGTAGATGCTTGGGCTGATATGTTGGTTTATGATGAAAATCACTCTCCTGAAATGATAAAGGGGAGGGAAAAATATCAGCTCCCAAACACACCCACTTTCTGTCTTCCCAAACTGTCCCCAAAATGCCAGTGCTGAGATCACTTGTTTGGGGTTTGGTTCCCCCTCTGTGCACAGTTTGGCTGCATAGTGAATTAATATCTAAAATTACAAATTATTCTAATGAAAGTTAAAATATAAGTGGATATTTAACTTCTGAACTTAGGGTTTGGTAGAAAATAAAATAACAACAATTATGTTCCCAGCTACTTGGTAACGTCTGGATCTTATTTGCCACCTTGTGAAACAGCAATTGATCTGAAGCTTTTCCTAACTAAACAGCAATATTTGATCCTAAATTTTGGCAAATGCAGAAAAAAGCAATGGAAAAGATAAGGGGGGACATGTCTTGGTGTTTGTAAGGACAGAAGAATTAGGCTGTAAATTGCTTAGACTATTTTTTCCCCAGTTTTATTATAAAATGACTGAAGAAGGGTTCACATTTGAAGTAAAATCTGTGAATATAATTATAAAGAACAGACTTACAGTTGTAGAAAGTGATAAGAAAAACAAGAAAAAAAAAACAGCTTCCCCACAAACTGCACCTTTTTCTCAGCATTACAAAGAGCACAGAAAAGGTCCCAAACTATCCCCCAGCAGTAACAATCCCCCTGGAATGGGGAGCAGAGGCTCTTGCTGTCCTTGCCACGCTCTGCGGACAGGGATCTGTTCCCCGACTTCCCAGACAGCAAACACAGCGCAGAGAGAATCACTGCCATGAAAATCAATGGCTGTTTAAATCCTTCTCTCCCATTTGCTGTCACTGACTGTGTTTGTTGTGTTGGTCTGGGCACGTGTTTTAGGCACACAGGGGACTTGGGCACCTCTCAAACAAAAAACATCCACAAATTTTTAAACAGCGAGAAAAAACCATCTTTTTCCTCCTCTACATTTCTGTTTATCTTTGCAGTATTAAAACAACAAACAGGATAGAGAAAATTCCCAGCTCCTTTGGTGAGAGCAGGGAAGCCAGACATCCAGATTCAAGGATTTTTCTTCTTCTGTGAGAAAACGTCTCTTTAAAATTGCATTACTGGCATTTATGATTCATTCTGCAAATAGTGAGACTTCCCTGTATAAATCTGAAATTCATTTCAGATATTTTGAGTTTAATAAGAATAAAGGTGCCCCATTTTTCACAGCAATAAAGAAAGATGCACCTGCCAGGAGCCTGACCACGGAACAGACCGGGAAGATACTCACTTGGAGAAGGAAAAAGCAGAAAAAATAAGAACTGATACAAAAAACCCAGAGCTCATCTATCACTTTGTACTGAAAGATGCATGTTATACAATAAATTTAAAACAATAACAAAAAGCTGCTGTTTTGCTCTTCTCCAGATTGGGAGAATTGGTGGAGCAGCAACAGAGAAGGGACTTTGTAGGCTGTGACTGGCACCGAGGTGCAGCTCAGGGTCTGTGGGCCAACAACCTTTATCTAGTCAGAAGGTGAAGCTCAAGTGTTTCCTAAGCATTCATGAAATATTTAATTACACTTTTGCAGCAACGTAATAATTAGTCTTAAAACCGACCTGTGCTTTGTGCCTTTTCCCTGCTAATTTTCTCTACTGTTTCTCTGTTCCCCTAAAGAGTCTCTCCATTCAGGAACTCCCTGGAGCAGATCTCTGGCACTGACATCCTTCCCAGCACGAGGAATCACTGGGAATCTCTCTTCTGTCATCCCCCCTGCCCTGTCAGGGTCAGTTGAGCACTGCAAGTTCAGGATATGTTAGTTCTGCTCTTCAAGGAGGCTGAGAGGGGAACGCACCATGATGATACAACTCCTTAACTCCACAAAGGCAAAGCCATCAAGGCAGAAGAAATTACAAGCTCTAATTTTAAGTAATCCCTCTGTAAGTGATGAGCATTTTACTAATAACACTTTAGGATCTAAATTTTGTCACTTACTCAACAAAACATTGAGATAATTTAGGTTAATATGAACCTTTACAGAATGTTTCATTTCTCCTCTGGCTATTCTCTAGTTTTCCATAATATTTTGTGTATGAATCCTTCCCAGACATGAAGATTGTGTAACAGTGGTGTTTGATACACACAGACATCAGCCAGGAAATTGTAAGTCCAGGCTGAGCTTCATCCTTCGTTTACACCCCTGCTGAGAAGGGGAAAGCAGAGACATCAAGGTACGGACAGGGAAGGGTTTAACTTTTAATTTCCTGGATGTTATCATTTTAAATAGAAGCCTTGCTGTTATTTAAATCTGTCAGAGAGAGGCAAAGGGAGGGAAGAAAATGGAAATAATATGATTTCTTTGAGCAACAGGAGCTGGATGGTCCAAGTCATTTGCTCCAGAAGGAAAAAAAGACCCCCAATCCAACAACCCCCAAAGCAAAGCAGCCAAGGGGCACCGGGTTTCTGGAGTATTGCTGGATAATGGCAGATGGTGTCAAACAGCAGCTGCAGCCTCTCAGGAGTGAACATGTGAGCCAGGTTATACACACACAGACAGAGACTGGAATGCTCAGACCCTGATCTCATGGAACCAGGAGCCGGATTCTGAGTCTTGCCCAGACAGGTGACAGCCCCTGATCCTGGAATCAGCACATGGAACACCTCCAGTTCAAATTTTTAAGCAATGCAGAAGCTAAATACTGTGCAAACATCACAGACGGCACCCAGACCTTCGGAACAACGAAATCTGGCTATGACTCAGTAGATCTTCATGCCTTGTAAGAACACAGAAATACTGATGTTTGCTTGGCAGGTCACCCCCAGTTTAGATGCTCTGGTGCCTGTACACCAAAAAGTCACTTGATGCCCAGCAACCTCTGCTGTTCTGGTTTGGAGCAGAGCTGAAGGCTCTCACGTGCAAAAATCAGCAACAGAAGTTGTATTTTAAAACTCTGAACAGTCACTACTCATTGTTTCAATACCCAGGTCTCACATGAGAATGAAAGACGTTCATTTGCACACTAAACAGTTACAAAAATCGGTTCTGTAAAAAGTAGAAAAGATTTTAAAGGGACAGTTTGCACTTGATCACTTTACTTACAAAGTTACATAACAAAAGTAGGAAAAAGCAGAGGGAAGCCTTGACAAAAGAAGAAGGAAGCTTTAACAGTTTTTCATGGACTTCAGAGTAGCTGCAGCAGCTGAAATGGGACATGGAAGTGCCAGCACAGGGAGGTAGTTCAGGCTTGGCTCTGATTTATTTCCCTCTCCTGCACAAAAGTGCTGACATACATCTCAAAGCACATTTTGACATATGAATGTACACTAGACCATTTACTCCATAGGTAATTGTACAATTTCCACTGGAAGACAATTCTCGGGTCTTGGTGAAAGAATACTTTTAGTAATGGATGACACCTGAATAATTAATTATCCCTCCCCATTCTACCCATCTCGAATCCAGGAGGCAGTTCCTCCAAGCACTGCCTGGTATTTTTCAGAGCTCATCTTTGTTATTAACTTGGAATTTCTGGGTCCGAAAGCTTATGTTTTGTATCTCTTAAAGGCCAGGAATGTCTTCTGTCCTGAATCATGTGAATATGGAATAGTCAGTAGTTCCTGTTCAATTAAATGGATAAGGAGGATGCCAGAATCTTATGGCAATAAAAGCTCATCAGCACAGCTCTGAACTGACCACACTACCTCAGCCAAAGGAGAAGTCTATCAGGAAGATTTATATCAAGAAAATTAACAAAGAAATCATCATCCCACTTTGCCACATGGTTCTTGATATTGTATTTTATTCTTTATCTATCAGCAGCAATGGGCTTATATAAAATCAACCATGGAAAGAAAAGCAGCGTGTTATGTTAGGAAAACACGTAGGGACTGTGGTGACACCATTGTGGTGTCACTATTGCTGACAAAGTTCACAAGGAGATATAGGAAAAATGTCCTTTCTTGCTTTGTATGTGCAGAGGAGAGACAGGGACAGAAGGGATGAGAACAGATAACAGGCAGATACGTGGGAGCATCTGACAGAACATATGCCAAGAGCACTGATCACTTTAGGACTCCAGTGAGTTAAAATCTCTCGGTATCCATGTTGTAAACCAAAGCTCCTGAAGCTCTCCTACCACTTTCTTGCCGAATACAGAAAAAATTGCTTCCTTTTCAGCTACAAGGATGATGGTGCCATCAAACCCTCCTGTACCACTTCCCAAACCACCCTGGTGCTCCTGGGTCTTCAGCAGAGCTGGCTGGTGATTAAACAATAACTGAAGGACCGTTTGTTGAAAGTGATGCCTCTGAGGACAATGTGGGATGGACAGAAAGAGAGCCCAAGGGCAAGGGCCAAGGATTGGGTGATGGGAGAGTCACTGGATGGACCAGCAGGCAACACCAGCAGGAGACCCACCCGACAGACATGGCATATGACATGAAGCCAGGGGAGCTCCTCTGGTGACAGTCCCCAGGCAACTGTTGCTCAAGCACATTGCCCCACCCATGCTGTCACCTGCACCAGCTCTTTCCAGTGCTCTACACACGCCCAGGACACTGACATTAAAGTTCTATTAACGAGCTCTTATGATCCAGAGCAAGTAGAACCAGCAGCAGGATTTGTGAATGAGCACGATGACAAGTATGGGAACATTCGTCCCTAACAGAAGGCAAACACCCCCACACATGATTAACTCTACCAAGGTAATTTTAACTGGCATTTCAAGTGGCACAGACATATTTAGTTCCTGGCTTTGCACTGAGAAATGTACTGTACAGAGGAATTGGCTTCTACATTCACCAGAGAGCAAAGACAAACCATGGAGTATGTTTGGAAGACCTACACTTGAGAGCAGAGGCCAGAGACTCCACAGTCCGAGAGCTCAGAAGGATCCCAAGGTACTCGGCCTTGTGGAGAAGGTTTCTCCTGTCAGGCACGATCAATTAAATCAGTACTTTTAATTTTTAAATAAGTCCAGTATATTTTTCAGCACCAATTTTACAATAAACATCTATATATTATTTGCAAAGAGATATTCTTTGCATTCACTAGGAAGCCCAACTGCTGTTGGTGACATTTCTAGAAATTTGGGGGGTTTTGTATTCTGAGGCTCTCCACCAGCACCAACCCCGTGTCCACCAGCAGCATTTTCCCTGTTCTCTGCTTTCACTTTAAAAGACACAGGAAATTAAAGACTGCTGGCACCCAGGAAAGGAATCAACCCTTACAATATTGTCTTCCACAGAATTCTGAACAAAGAAACTCATGTAATAAACTCTGCACCAAGCCCATATTTCTACTTCAGCTGTTACAGTTACAGGAGAAAAAGCCTTAAAAATATCCAGCCCTGAAATTCCAGGAATTCAGTGACAGGGATCACACGATCCCCAGTGATGCTGTTTTAGCAGATGAGGACATTTGCTGCTAAAAACACACATCTTTTATTTATTTACATTAGACACAGATCAGGCTCCTGCTCTTCCCCTACTTTCCTGTTTTCACAACCTATGGTTCTTCTTCTCTTTATTTTTTTAAACAAAGGCACACCTTCACATTATCCAATAATAAAATGTACATTAATGATAAAAGATAGCCTTAAAGATTATTTGGGTTGGTCACTAAAATGGACCTGCGCCCATCAATACTAATACAATATGATATTTTTTTAATTACCTGCACATTTGCACAACTGTTTTACACCTTTATGATTGATGTGTTGACTGTTGTGATCCCAACCAGACCACGAGCATGCATTATGCTTCCTTTTTTTTCCAAGCTATTTGTGCTTTCTACGTCCTCTGTAAATTTCAGAAGCAAAGAATTAATTCCAAAATGAAAACTAAGAAGTAAGAGTTAACCAAGAAAAGTAATCCCACTGGGAGAATGAAGAAATAAAGGAAAGATCATAAGGTAAAATACCGATCCTATCAAAATCAGTGGCAAAACTTGTATTCACTCCATCAAGGCGACAGAATCACCCCAGAATTCCTCCCCTCCATGCCCTTGGCAGAGCCCACAGGCAGGACAGGCACTCGAAGGCTTTGCTGAGATCTGCTCATGTGTAACCCTGACAGTTATAGTGATTTTCCATTCTTTAATTTAAATATTTCCATTTTTTTTCACCCATATCAACCAAATAAATTACTTCTCCCTCAGGATGCTGTACAAGCCAAGTCTCAAGTGGGAAAGTTCAGCTCCTTCTGTCTGCATCAGTCCTTTAAATTGATTTTTAGACTTTAATGAAAAAACTCTCTCCCTGTGTTCATTTCTGGATGATGGTTTGGCTCCAACATGAAAGGTCCAGCCTGGTGCACCCAGTAAGAGTCCGTGTCATCCTCGGAGGGAAACTCTGGACAAGGAACAGAAAACCTTTCTGATGCACCAGCAATCTGCAAAAACATCACAAAGGAGATTCTTGTGCAACTGTAAATTCACAGGTAACTGTGAATGAACTGTGTTCATTTTCTCAGCTTATCTGTGAGCAAAATAAGACCTTTTTATGAAATAATAAATTCTCCAGATGGTTCTTGTACACTGGTTTGCAGCACAGGAAATACCGGAATATGCACATCCTTGCTGCAGGTCACTGACAGATCCTGGAGAGACTTCACCGGGTTTGCCAGCACTGATAAATAGATGTGATTTTTATAGGAATTTTGTATTTTTATATGTATATGTATCACAGAGCACACCTACCAGTGTTCTCTCCGTGGATAAAAGCAGGACTGCTAAAAAAAAAAGAAAAGTTGTTTTTTCTTCCTGACAAACGGGCATGAAATAAGAGGCCGACATCTGCCTCTGCAGGTCATTCCAGTCAGGCTGCTGCGTGTCAGAATTCCAACTGCTCCATCCATCAATGGCAGCCCAAAAATTAACGTAGCTTGGAAACTCTGCAGCAAGACAGTAACAGCCCAATTGAAAGGCTGACCTTCGGAGAACGGGGGGGTAAGATGGAAAAATTATTTCATGCCCTGTACCAAAGCCAACGCCACAGTTCAGAGGGATTTGCAGTTAATTTTTTTAGATATAAAATCAGGTTTGCTGGTGTACAGTGGTGAAACTGCAATGACAGGGAAACTGAAAGGCTTTTCATTTCTAAGGCATTATCAATGACAACTACAGAGATACATTTTCATGGCATTTAGATTTTAATTTCCCTGAATTACTGATTAATATATTTTTCTAAAGCACAATCTATTCAGTGTTATAAACAATGCTATTTTCTTAGTGATCAACTCAGTAAAAACTATGGTTGATCAGCCTGAAAAATTTTATTGACTCAGCTGTGATTTTTAGCAAATATACATTTCAGGTCCAATTAAAGAAACAGGACAATCTGTTTTAAAATAAATTCTCAAAATTCCAGTATTAAGTTATTTTAGAAGGGAGTCAATCACAGAGTTATTTAATCACCAGACAAACATGTCATCACTGTGCACAGCCCAGAGCAGAGGTGCCTTCACCCTCCCAGGCTCTACACCAGCCGAGAGCAGTGATTAATCCCTTTGTTAAATCACCTGCTGACACCCTGTTAATAGCTCCATAAGCTAATTGAAGTGGAAGCTTAATAACACACAAATAGCAGAAATACCATATAGCTTAAAACTTCAAGTAGTTCAATAAAATTGAACCAATTAAAAAGAAAATTCAAATAATCCAATAAATTGCCAGATCATGTTTTACATGTGCATCCCAAACTTGAGAAAGTAACTTATTTTTCCCAGCTCTTTCTCTGGAGATCATTGAAAAAGCTCACCGAGTGTTTTCTTCCCTCACACGTTTTTTCCAAAGTTACAAAACATTTCCCTTTTTACACAGGTAGTTAACTCAGCAACAGAATCAAAGACACCAAGAAATCTAGAAGATGTAATTAAATAATTAAGAGAGAAGAGAGAACGTCAGTGTCAGTTTGCCAAAACAATAACATGTGGATATTTACTCATTTGGTTTTATACAAAAACAGAAAGATATATGACCCTGTTTAGATCTAAATACGTTTAATGGCAAACTTAAAGCCCCAAAGAAGTACAGAGATTATTTCTTTCACCAACGATACAGAGAGGATCAGCAAAATTCCAGGGTTTTGAGAGACAACAACTACCCAGATTTTATTCCTGATGAGACAAAAAGTTTGATTGACAGTGCTGCGAAAGATAAAAGTTCTCTCTTATCTTTTAGCATAATAAAAGTGGTAATTAACACATCTGCACAATAATCTACCAATAAGCCATGGGAAGAATCAATCCAGAACTTTGCCCAGAGAAGCTGTGGCTGCCCCATCCCTGGAATTGTCCAAGGCCAGGTTGGACAGGGCTTGGAGCAACCTGGGCTACTGGAAGGTGTCCCTGCCCACGGCAGGAGGTGGAATGAGCTGGGCTTTAAGGTCCCTTCCAACCCAAACCAGTCTGGGGTTCTGGGAGAACGAGCTGACTGAAAAGTCTGAGCACGTCTTGGCCTGAGAAGATTGTCCTGCCTGGAAATACCAACACAAGTTGAAGCAGCACAAAAGCGACTCTTTTCAAAGCCAAGTTTAAGGCTTAATGCAGAATTAACTGGGCTCATTTGAATGGTACACGTTATCTAGGATGTCAGATCAGATGATTTAAAACTCACTTCCGGCCTTAAAATCTATAATCAATGAAATAGTCCATTAGCTGCACTTTAGAGAATTTCTCTCATGTTCTTGTGAAGGATCTGGGGTGGCCAAAGCTTCACTCCCACACTCTGCTCCCTGCTCGGCTGGAATAGGGAACTGGAACACTCCCACTTGAATTACCACTGAGAGAACGGAGTGGGCAGCTGAACTCAACTGTAGGAATTCCATGACCAAACACAAACATCAGCAAAGCTGCTGCACCACTCTAAGAAACTGGAAAAGTTCAAGTTATTCCCGGACATCAGACCAGGATAAGCAATTATTTTCCACATTTTCTCTTCAGCTGCAAATTATTGGTTTAACATTAAAAAAAATATTAAAAATCATGTGTCTCATGCAAGAGTTTCAACACATTCTGGTCATTATTTAGACCTGAAAAAAAAATTACTGTAATAAACATGATTGTTTACAGTAGTAGTAACCATATGGAGTTCTTTATAGTATCCTAGTATTTTATTCTTCAAATAAACTATGCAATTATAACACACCAGACAAACTGTGCCATTATCTCATTATTTCCATTAAACTAATGGAAATTATTTATTCTTTTTTTGTTTGTTTTCCACAGAATTACCACATGTGATGAATTATTTTTAACTAGTCCCAAGACTTAACAGTTTGCAGTCAGTTCACAGACTTCTTGCCAATGAACTGGACTTACTGAATCCCAGCTATTTTAAGGGTAAAAAAAGACTTTCTTAACAATAATCCTTACACCAAGTGAAGGTTTGAGGAATATTCTCCACTTATTGTGAAGTATCGAAAGCTGCAGTCAGTGTCCTTTAAAGGACCTTTAAAGGAAACTCTCCCAAGATTAATCTGCAACTGAGTAGGACTATTCTGAAAAAGTAAGTTTTCACTCCTGTCTGTTGGACTCTCCCAAAAGGGTCCCGGGGGAGAAGCTGTTCAACTGAGAGAAGCGACACTGATTCCCAGACAAGGGAAAGCCATAAATTTCCTCTATGATCAACATTTCTTTGATTCAGGGTAAAGCAGGATGTTGACCTACTACACCGATATGGGAGATGTAACCAAGGGTGACCTTCAGAAGAGGTTATTTCCAGATACGAAGATGAACTGATTTATTTTCAAGGAGAGCAACAGAGCCCCTGTTTGTCTCTCTCTCCCAGTCACAACCTGTACAACGCAACAAATCCCTGCAATGGCAAACGGAGCCACCCGAGCCTTTAAGAGCAACTCCACTTCTGCACTCCTGTAACAGATCTCGTCGTTCACTTCCCACCTGTCCCCATCACATCTTTATCTCACTCTGTAAGAGAGGAAGTAGCTTACCTGTTAAACTGGCAAATTATTTTAACAATACCAGGCAACATTTACCATTATACTAAAATGGCTCAGAACAGGATTTGATGCTACTTGGAGAAGAGTCAAAGAACGCGAGCCCAGGATGGATGGGGTTAGGAAAGCCCAGCCCAGCCCAGCCCAGTTACAGCAGGAAGCTCAGTTCCTCCTGGAACACACTGCGAGGAACTACAACCAACGTCCCAATGGAACCCACCCCCCCCCCCCCCGTGGCACTGGATCTTCCTGTGGCACCACAGAGGGCTGGGAAAGCGCTGTGGTTCCATTCAGCCCTGTGGACACCAGGAGACACCCAAAGCTAAGGGGAAGTTGATCCATTTGCTCTGTCCAGGTGTGTTCCCAGCTGGAAGCCTGCACACCTGTGGAGCGACCGGAGTGTTGGTGGCTGTGGGGACGGAGCAGCCAGGCCTGAGCCATGGGATGTGCAAACTGGATTTACGCACGCTGAAATATTGCAGCGTTTGCTTCTTCTTCTTGACAGAGAGCAGGGCTTCAATGAAAGCTCATTTAATAAAAATAATGCAATGCAAATGAACCTGAATCAGAAAAATTAGATTGATGGAAGTAGCTCGGTCGCTGTAATTACACAAGGTGTATTATTTCCTAAATTCTCTTTGCATTAAATATATACCATACATTTATCAAACATAATTAGCAGTTTAGGTGACAAGGATTTGATTTTTCTCCTGCAGTAAAAAAATCCCTCTACACGGGTATGTACATGTAAAATGTAATATGAACATTTTCATACTATCATTGTTTACTCCTTGAAGAAAAATTCTGTAAGATCAAAGAATCAGAGGGGAAATACCATGTGAGACTTACAAAGCAGAAGATGAGGTAGACAGCCAGGTCAGCCTTCTGTGGATTTCATGAGCATAAAATAAAATTAAATCAGTCCAAGCTTTTAAGGTTGTTAGTCAAATAAATCGTATTTGAAAGCAAAATAATTGATGATACCCCAGACTTCCCTTATAATCAACCTTTCGTTTTTTCAAGCACAGAAATAAATTGATGAACAAACACCAACAGAAACAGAAGATACAAAAGAAAGTTGACAAAGTTGAATGTGGTCAACAGGCATTCTGCTAAAAGAAATGGAGTTTCAGAAAAAGACAAAGTAGACAATTTTCGTTTTAACTTAATATTACTGTGCCACATTTTCTAAGTGATCCTTGTGTTTTAAAACAGAGGTTGCTCCCTTTTTTTGCCCAGGATTGTACCAGTCAATACTGTGGAGTAGACCTTCAAAAACATTCCAAAGATGAGTTCAATATTCAAGACATCGTGTACAACCTGTGTTTGTTTTTTATGAGAGATCTCAGGGCCTTTCCAGTCTCACAGCCCTCCTCTGCACAGTCAGGATTTACAGGCTGTGATGCAATTCACCAAACACAGGGACATTAAAAGCTATTAGACAGGTTTAGAAAACTTCATTAGCACACACAGACGATTAGGAAGCCAAAATTCTCCCAGATGCAACGTCATCAGACTCACCAACTTCCTCCCAATGGAATGAGAACATTTCCAATACAACTAAGTTAATCAAGTTTTTTCTTCTCTCAGTGGGGTTTTTGGACTCACGGGGGGGTTTGTTTAGGTTTTGGGTGGTGTGTTGTTTTTTTTTAAACAGTTTCACAGAAAATAACTATATCAAAATAATGGCAGAAAGCACTTTCATTTTTTCTCTTCAAATCCCCATGGATTATGTGGGGACCTCAAGTCAAAAACCTTCACTTTAGAACAATAAATAAATAAACTCGCTAAAGCCTTCCCAAGGCTGGCCAACTGTAGCATAAGTAATGCAAGAGGCTGAGAGATGCCAGATAAATTTGATTACTATAAAAGATGGGAATATGTTTCTTTCCTTGGAGAATTCACAAAAAGGGGTCAAAAACAAAGCAGCACTGAAAGCCAACAACTTCATTTCGCCGGCAACTCAAGGCGAAAATACAATACAATTCCATGGGAACGTTTTATCACATCGGTGCAGACACCTCCTAATCTTCTATTTCTGAAAGAGGAAAATAGCAAAGATAGAGTCCAGGCAAAATGGGGCTCTTCTTTCTTTTCTGGAAAAGGCACTCCGATTAGTATATCAATTTAGCAAAGAGTTCAAGAACTGTTTTCTTCTTCCACCTGCTACGAGTGTCATAGTGGCTCTAACACATTTCAGTAGGGGAAAAAAAGTAATCTTACACTTCACGTTATTGTTCCTATTTGTCAGATTGCCAAATCATTTATCTCAAATGCATTCAGGAGCATCATTAGGAGAAATGACCCATCATCCCTCCCTTGTAAAAGAAAAACAAAGTCCTGACTCGGTGTTAATTGTTCCAGCCCTGAGTAATGATGAGATCTAGAGATCCCCCGTGCACTGTTCCCTGACTGAGAGATATCCTGATTTCACATTTTTCCTCTGTAAATAGATGAGCTCCTGCCAGTTACTGTTACAACAGCACCAGTATTTAGCAAACCTCTCTGGAATTACTTTCCCTTTGCATGTCCGTGGGCTGCACTTGGCTTTTCCACGAGCACATGGTGTTGGTGGCACAGCTGGGCCGGTGGCAGCCCGTGCCCCCTCCCCCTGATCAGCAAACACTACACCTGCAGCAGGAGCAGCAAAGCTGTTCTTACCAGCACCTTATTTTCATCACTCCTTCCAAGCCATCCAATTCTCCCTGTTTAACATCCCAAACTCTCTCTCCATTAACAGCATGTCTTGGTACTGGGTCTTCAGCCACATTTCAGTAAACCACGGGTGACATTTATAGAAGAGTTACAAATAAGATGTGTAAAAAAAGGTTGAACTTTGAGGGACAAGTAACTTCCAGACAGCCTGATAAATTCATTTTCAGCACACAAACACTCTTTCATTTGCCCAACAGTTCTTACAAACAATCTGCTGCAAACAGTATTTTCCACAGGCTGACGGTGTCAGTGTCTCTGCAGGACTCGGGAAAGGATTGAGCTCCAGCACTTTTTAATGAGAATATTTTTAATGAGAATATTTTTCACCCAAATTTGGTCAAAACCAGTTCAGATTCAACAGTAAATGCTTTTCAGTAACCAAGCAGAACCCTCTTTTGTGTCAAACAATTTAGTAAAAAAGTGGTTGAATTACCTGGTTAATTCATGCCATTGCTTCCTATTTTATCACAACTATCTCAACTATCACTGTATCCCTTATTCCCTTTTTTCCAGAGTATATGCATTGCAAAACCATCCATTTCCAGTAAAGCAAAGTCTAATATTACAATATTATATAATAATATTACAATATTTAATCTTGTGATATTAAATAGTTGTAATAACACATTAAAAATATTACCTACAATAAATGGCCTTAAAGGCAACACCTTCATTTTCAACTTCAAGGCCAAAAGACAACTATAACCTGGAATGAAGAGCAGTTTCCTCAGAAGAACAAAACATGTTTTAGCACGTTAACAAACACTTGAAACACTAATCAATACTTTTAAAAGAGTGATCTCTCTCTACAGATTTCAAAACATTTTAAGACAAAGAGTGAAACCAAGACACAAAGACATTCAGTAATTTGACCGAAGACAACTTGAAAAAAAGAGAAAACCAGAAGTGTTCTCTGGCTGAAGTTCTGGTTTATTCCACTGTATCACCAGGGCCAGGTTTACGGAGAAGCCGAGGTGACTACGGTGGCTTCTGACTCATGTGACGGCTCCCTGCAGGGCTCTGGGAACAAGACCTCCTTCAGGGGACGACCCAAGGAGTTGGGGAAGAGGCAGGTTCGAGGAGTGTTATCACTCTGGGAGTTGTAAAGCACTGCACCAGGAAGGAGGGGAAAAGCTGGAGAGATGGAAGGAATCAGGCTCAGGCAGAGCAGCTCTTGCTCCCCCATCACTAAACCACGAGCAGTGGCCACTTCTGCGAGTGCTCCTTCTGAGCCAAGCACACAGGACAGAGCAGACACTGGAAGCAGCTGTCAGGCACTGCCCCAGCCAAAGGTGGGTTGGGACACCATGGACACGGACTGCGATCCTGGGCTGAGAGACCTGGAGACAGGAGGGCACAAAGAGCTCGGGTAATGCTGGTACAAGGCAGCATGAGTGAATTTAGGGGTCTGTTCATCACTCCATTGCTTTTGCACTTCTGCTCTGACAGGATGGCTCAGAAGCTGGAAATTCCACCAGATGGATCAGACAGGCAATTCAGAAGCCCCAGATACTGAATGAAGGAAACAGTATTGAGGAACTAAGAAAAGGGCAACACTGGCTATCATGACAACAAACAAATCAGCTGCTGGCTTCAAAAACCATCTATACACTGTTCTCTTATCATCTTTTTTATTTCTAAGCACTGAAAACCTTGCTTGGATCAGCACAGCAGAGATGGAAGGAAGTACATGCTTTCAGAAAGCAGAAACACAGCATGAAAAAGCTAAAAAAATAAATAACAAAGTAGAATTTATGAGTGTTCTCAATTTCTTCAGATGCTATTTTCTCTTTTAAAAGAAATCTGATAGCACAATATAAAAATTATTTCCCTTCCAGTATTGTTTTCCATAGTAATGTAAAAAAATCCTGACCACCAGCAATTTAAAAACACAACAAAATTCTATGATAAGAGACTCAGAGAATCATATATGCAAAGCACTGTGCAGAAAGGGTGCTGAAAGGTGCTTCCTGTGCCTGAGAGATCCCTGCTAGGACATCTATAACTAAAATGTAGAAGTCTTCCAGAGAGTCAATAATCTGTGTACTTCAGTGGTGCGATTACTTGGTTTTTTTACACCAAGAAATTATTGAAAAAAACAGGTGAAACCTGCTGAAGGATGCTGCATAATTCTGTATATTTTACAGGTATGCAGTTACCTATGCACACATTCCTTAAATAAACTTTCAGAACTACATTTTCAGACTGACACAGATATATTGAATTCGATTGCTAAGAAATACAGATGTTCAACTAACCAGGATAATGTTACTTTGAATCCTTGTGTGTCTGTTTAAAATGAAATAATTCCATTTTTCCCCACAGGAGCCACGTCATCAAATGCAGGAAAACAGTCTGGGTGACTAAGATGGAAAACTGGAGCATGTCCTGTCTCCGGAGTTCCTGCTCTGTTTCAACCATCCATCCCTATACCACAAACCCTGTACTCTTGCTTCTCTCTCACCTCCACTCCAGTTCCTAAACTCACTCTGCCTCTCAAACCATGGAACTCCTGAACTTGAATCCCATCATTCAGCCTTTAAAATTCTCACTTTAGGATGGTTCAAAGCATTCTCACCACCACCCACTGTCACACCCACATAGTGTTCTGTAAAGTAAAGCTGCCCAGGCTCAAAAACACACACAAACCCAGAAAACTGCCTTAGGATATTTATTGATGCAGCATCTTGAAAGATTTTTCTAATGAATTTTTGTTGCCGTGAAAGAGTTCAGTCTTTCACATAAAAGCAGAAGAGTTCTATAAAAAATTAAAAGTTGGCATTTCTGAAATAGTATTAGAAGAACCTGAGAAACCTGGTCTAGCAGAAGGTGTCCCTGTCCACGGCAGAGGGGTGGAATGAGATGGTTTTTAAGGTCCCTCTAACCCAACCAGCCTGTGATTCTCTGAAATAGCCTCTCGCAGCAGCGATTTCACAGACATCAATGGCTTTGCTCGCCCTGTGCATCAGACAGGAATTTTTCATTTCATACATCATTTAAAACTTGCTGCAGTGATTCCACAAACCTGTCTACAAGCACCTTCTTCTTTCCCACCCCTGCTGCAATTCAAGTTATTTTGGCCGAAATTCAACGCGCAAGCAGAGCACGGACGACAGAGAAGCAAAGCACACTTTGCACTGGATAATGCAGGAAAAAAATCTGATACTCTCAAATAATATTGCATCAGAATAAAATTACACTGGCGACATCATCAGCAAACTTACCCCAGAAACAATGCCCCACAGCAAGGAACCAGCATTAGCACGCAGGTGTTTCAATATTTCTAAACACAGATTTGGATTTATACACTATTTTCAGAAATTTCTCTCCTAGAACAGTGTGAGAGTGTGGCACAAACCCAGTCCTTGCAAAAACACGTGTTCAGACAGAGATCACCTTCGCATTCTGGGGCCATTCACATCACTGACTGCTGCAACTGCCGTGGATAAAATTGTAAAGATCTTAATTATTGCTACATTAATTATTGCTGGAATAGTCCCTAAATGCTCAAATACAGAGCTAAGTTCTGTAAATACAGGATATAAAATACAGTGTGGCCACAACTCACACACCTCCAGACTGAGAGCTGGAAAACCCACAGCTTCGACCTGAACCTCACTGAAATAATACTAAAAATTCAGCGAGGAAATCCGAAGTAAGAGGTTTACTCACCATTTATGAAGGACTTCTGGACTGCAGCATGTAACACAGGACACTCCCTTCCTGGGCATTAATTCAGTAATTCCACTTCTCGTTCAGGATAAATCCAGAAAGTAGCTGGAACAAAGAAATGAAAACCACAGATTTAGCTGGGGTTGGATGCAAACAAACAAGAATTTCTTCCTGTCCATATGACAAAGAAAAAATCTTCCCTAACTGCTGAGCCTATATACTGGTACAATCTTCTTCTCAGTCAACACCAAAACGTTTCTGTACATGTTGTGACCCTGAAAAACTTTGATTTTAAGTAAATTAAAGGACAAGGTACGTTGGTAACTTGGAAAATTCCTAGTATTTTTAACACATTGGAACACACGTAAGTATCAAAATGTGGCAAGTCATACGAATCAAATGGGTTTGAGTCATGAGAATATTTGCAAGTAGCACAGTACTGGAAAACAAGGGAGGTTATAAAACCAAAGACCACTCAAGGACAGCTTCCAGAAAGCTTCCCAAATTACTTGTCCACGTGCCACGGAACAACCAGCCACGCAATGAAAGATTCTACTAACCATGAAATAAATACAAATGATTGTCTAGTTCCATTTATGCAGCAAGTATGTAAATGTGCATGTCTATGTTCACAGCTCAGGGCCTGGAACACACCAGTCTCAAGCACAAGCCAGTGCCACCACAGGAGCAGCAGCTGGAAACTCCAAGGGAACTCCAGGTACTGACTAATGCTGGAATTAAAAGAGGTGAGGGACAGAAAACAGGAGACAGTTATTGCTGCAGGTGCCTCTGTTAGAGGTTCCCCAGGTTCTCCTGCATCCACAAACCAAAGGCTCTGCTCCCCACAACGTGCTGTGGCACAAAGTAGAGATCTGTAGCTCTAAACTGTTCCACCTCCATCGTGAACTTCTCAACTCACAAATCAATAGAATATTGAGCAATAATGAGCCAGAAATATTCTTGAACAAAAAAACTAAACCCACCTTTATTCAGAATTGTGAATCGTGCAGCTCACACATTTTCCAACATAAGTTCAGGAAATAAAAATCTCATTAAAGCTTTAGCCAAAATTTCTAATTCATCAAAGGGGCATGTTCTGAATACCAATGAATTTCATGAAAAAGAAGTGCTTTCTTTTCTTGTCTGCGTGTCTGTAAAATCTCTCTCAGGTTACAAAACCAAATCTGATGACACTGAAAAGTCTTTCAGGAACAAAGACAGATGAGTAAAACAACCACCAGATCTCTTTAATTCCATGCAAAAGTGTCAACAGCAAAATCACTGCATCTCTGCCACAGCAGAATATTAAATAGTTCATTAATATCCATTTTCCCTTCTTCTCTTTTCAGAGGCTACTCAAATTGTTTCTGTTTGATTTTACATGAGTGAAACTCCTCCCAAATGAAACAGGTACAAGGATCTTGAAAGAACACTCAAGTGCACATCACTCAAGCCCTTGGCAGGCCCTATCTCTGCGAAACAACAATAGCATCCCACCAATAACAATGACTTGCTTAACTATTCATTTTGGTAAATAATGGAACTGAAAATTATCTAGTGATGGATTTACACTTTTACAATGCATCTCAGGGATGAAAATGAATAGGGACGGAGAAATTATGTGTGTTACAATGGGTGACGCACAAAACTTCAGATCCTGCCTCGCTCCACAGAACAGCACGAGCCGGAAAATGTGGCACTACAATTTTTAGCATTTTACCTTTGTCTGATTCTCCTGAGAGACATCCTATATGTATTATTTGTCTTACAGAAGCACTTAAAGATGCCAATTAAAACTCAAACACTGCTATATTAGTCAGATATTGTATGAAAATTACAATAGGTGTCATAGCCATTTTAATTCCAAACAACCACAAAAAATTACCTGTTTCTCAGATATTCCTTCCTTTGTCTTGCAATCACCCACAGAGTTTAACATGTTTGGTTTGTATTTAGGGGAGCACTACCAAAAGTGCCTGGGCAGTCCTTTCAGCCTTTTTTTATTTGGAAACCATACTAATACTTCCAGAGGAGGCAAAGGGCCCAGAGAGCCAAAGCCTAAGGACATAAGGCTTGCTCTCCTACACCACCTTCCTTGAGTAGCCCATGGAGCCCCAAGACCATGTGGACCATGAAGTGAAAAGTCAGATTATTTGGAGGCAGGAAGCTGGCAAAGATGTCAACTTTTCTGGTAGCAATAGAAAACACTAAGCTTCTATTTAAAAAGTTAGAGATTACTTTGTGTTTAAGTAACAAATGGCAAGTGTTTACCTGTGACTTTAGTTCTCTCATAGGGAGTTTATTATAAACAGTATTTCAAACACAGGACTTTAAGAGACAAAGTATAAATATTTTAAATGGTAAAATATAGGTGTTGGCTTTTTTTTGTACTGTGTCCAGAAAATTTGCACAAACACATCAAATTCTCCACCTAGGGAATTTACTTTATTGTTAAGTTTGCATTTAAAACAAATGTACATGACCTATTTTGGGGCTAATATAACTAAAAGGAACCTATTTGTTGTTTATTATTTATAGAAGATTCACTTCAGATTAGGCCTTTTGCAGACGTGTGTATCTGTGTGGCATCACAAAGCATCTCCAGATCTCCCCCAGCACTAAAACACATGAGGAAATGACAAGTTAGGATGTATCCAGTACACACAGTGTTTCATAAAAGCCAAGATTAAAAGCTGGTTTTTCCCTCCTCAGAAAGGCCACATGAAAGAGCTGCTACCCTGGGTAATGCATTGACCTTCTGGGGCTGATAATGACAAGTTCAAGTTCCTGGAGTTGGGGAAGATGTGGAACTAAAGTAAGTGCACTCAAGCAACGAGTCCTTCTGCTCTGTTAGAATCCCACTCACAAAACCAGACCTATAGAAAGAAAGAGGAAAACAGTTTAATTTTTTTTATATATAACCCACGAGTTTTTCTACGCCATCAGCATGGCTCAAAACTGCTTTCTCAGAGGCTTCAATCTAAGGCACTGGTGGTTTCTTTCAATTTTAACAGAAGACTTGAAATTATTTCATACGAAAGGTGTCAAATCTATGAATACAGAGATGCAAAATTGCTGCTTGTGTCTAAAATTTTGCATTTTCAGCTTTTTTCTCATAAAGAGAGAAAGAGTAAAACATGCTAAAATGGTATCCATCATGTAAGAGATAAAACATTTCTTTCCAAATTTCTAAGAAATCAGAAATGCGTTTTTATACAACTAAGAAAAACCAGGGTTGACCCAAAGCTTTCATTCCTATCAGTCATTAGTTCTGTACAGTTTTGCAAGTCATGGGTCTGGAGCTCTTCAGGGGCAGAGTAAAGTTCCTTCACGATGCTGCTGGCAGGACTGAGGCACAGCAAAGAAAGCTAAAAGGCTGAAGTAACTACATTACTAGTACTACTAATATACATATTAGGATGTACTACTACTACATACATATTATTGTGTGGTAGCACATTTTGCATTTTCAAATATTTATATTTCAAATTATACAGTGATATCATAACCTTTACATCTTTGTTTAAGTTAGAGAAGACAAAAAAATAATGGCTAAAAAAAAAAGCTCCGACTCCAGTTGGTGTAAATCAACATGTAGATCATCAGGTTTTAATCATCAGCTCATACCCAATGGTTTACATTGAAAGATTCTTGCCAGGACAGGCTGTGATCACAAAGGGAATAAAATCATTAAAAAAAAAAAATCCCTTTTAAGTTTGGCTCTAATTTTTTTCTAGTATTTCTAATTTCCTTCTCCTTGTCCCCAGTTTGAGCTCATCTCAGAAACAATAATTTATTTAGGAATTAATCTGGGGCATCTCCAAAGTCCACTCCAGTCAATTTTTGTAGATTTTTGCTTTTCCTTAGAAAACACAGTGATATTAAGTACAAAACCCCACACATTCAACGAACACTAACATTTCTAAAACCAGAGCTTGAGCTGAAGTTAAGAAATTGCTATAATTAAACTTGTCCAGGAAGATAGATTAAGGTCAAATATGTCTATTAATTTTGGGTATCCACTCTAAGCCACCTAAGACTTGATTTTTTTTCTTTGAAGCACAGCATTTCACAGCATTTAATACGTTCCTAGAATGGTTTTCACGGCAGTGATTTTTCACCCCTGCTCACGGGCTGTGCCCAGACAGTGGGAGCAGCTCAGCACCAGGGCTCAGTGACTTGCCCAGCACCGTCTGCAGCCAGTGGCACAGGCAGAAAAAACCCTGGGTTCTGAAGAGGCATTTACGTGCTTCATCACGGAGCCCAGGCTCCTCTTCCTCAGCACTATCTCAGCCCCAGCCTCTCCCGCTCCCATGGGAGCCCTCACAGCAGGGAACGCCTGCTTTACTACACCAAACACCCCTATGGCTCTGTCTCTGCACACCCTGGGCTCTGGTGTTCCCCCTGTTCTTCATGAGGATGGACCTGCCCTCTCATGGCCCCCAGAGAGCCCCGGAACCAGAACTGTTCCTCGGGGTCCTCTGTCCCCTGTACCCACCCAACCTTCCTCAGGGCTCTGAGAAAGCCAGGCTGGCCCCCCTCGGAGCCACGGCCCAGGCAGAGCCCACAATGGCACAAACTCACCTGTCACACATTCGTCTGCTCTTAATTAACACCATGGCTGGGGCTGAGGGGAGAACACAGCAGGAAAGCGGCATCAGAATGGCCTCGTGGTGGTGGGAGTCATGGGAGTTAAAATAAAAACCACAGAATCCCAGACTGTTTGAGTTGGAAGGGACCTTAAAGATCATCCAGTTCCACCCCCTGCCATGGGCAGGACACCTTCCACTATCTCAGGTTGCTCCAAGCCCTGTCCAACCTGACCTTGGACACTTCCAAGGGATGGAGCGGTCACAGCTTCTCTGGGCAACCTGTGCCAGGGCCTCACCACCCTCACGGGGAAGCATTTCTTCCCAATATCTTATCTAAACCTACTCTCTTTCAGTTTAAAGCCATGTCCTCTCATCCTGTCACTTCAGACCCTTGTAAACAGTGGCAGCAGGTAAAAAGTAAAATGTAAAAAGTACAGTTATAAATAAAGTGAAGGGCAACAGCGTCTGGCTGAGGCACCCAGGGAAGGGAAGCACAGACTGACACAGGAGCCCTCAGGCTGTCAGGGACCCTCATGGCCCCTCACGGCGCCTGGTCAGCATGGGCTGGGCAGAGACTGGCCGGGCACAGCCTCACCCGGGGCTTTGCCGTGAGGGAAATGACATGCTGTGAAATAAAAGACGCTGTGAAATAAAAGCCGCGTTCGCACCTTGTAACATTTTCTGTTACACCCCTCACTATTTCTAATTACCAAAGCGACTTTCCCTAAACAAAGGGGCCGCTCCTCCGTGCCGCGGTCACTGAGGACGATCGCGGCGCTGCCACACAAAGAGGTCAATTCTGGGCTCCGGGAGTGCTGCAGGGACAGGGACAGGGACAGGGACCGGGAGCGGGAGCGGGGCAGGGACAGGGACAGGGAGCGGGGCAGGGACAGGGACAGGGACTGGGACCGGGACAGGGACAGGGACAGGGACAGGGACCGGGACCGGGACAGGGACCGGGAGCGGGGCAGGGACAGGGACCGGGAGCGGGGCAGGAGGGACCGAGGAGAAAGCCAGGACTTCAAACTAATGTTTCCATAATCAACAGTTACTGCAAGCAACGTTCACAAAATTACACGAAAAAAAATCATTTTCTGTGAATAAATTGGTTTCCTCTTTAGGGTGAAATATCCCTTTTTTCAGGTAATGTTCTCAACCTTTTTTTTTTCAGGTTAGCTTGGAAAAAGGAAAGGAAAAAAAAGGCTATCCTGGATTTTATTTTTAATTTGACACAGTAAAACAAGAAATAGCTCTTATGGAAATTCTAGAGCCTTTGACATAACTTCTTTATTTAGATAAATTCGAAAGTATCAGTTATTTACACAGAAGCCACAGAATAATCAGTGCTATTAAGACTTTTTTTTTTTCCAAAATACAACATTATTTGTTAACATTCCTAAATACTCATTGTGGGAACACAAAGTCTTTAAAAAGACGATTGTTTTCTCATTAAATTTGGATATTTGGGAGGATTCTGTGCACTGTGTTAAATAAACAGATATCTGGAAAATTTTCAAGTGAATGTTTAAAATACAAGTATTATCAATGGTTAGAAAAGCAGTTACTGCCCGTCTCAGCTCCGCTGCCTCTTCAGCCCCTCAAAGTTTGTGTCCCCCAGGTCACCCACCTGTCCCTCACAGCCCCTTCTGGCACACACAGTGAGTTCCTGTGCCCTCAGCAACCCCGGCAGGGCGAACACAGGAGTATTTTGCTAATTCAGGATCACTCTCTTCTTCTGTTTTCAAGTTCCATACACGGTATTTTTAAGTCACATCCTCCTTCCCATCCTTCTGTGACATGGAGAATGTTACGCTTTGTCCAGACATAATTTCAACAGTTTCATTTATTTCAGAAGGTGCTTAAGTACATTTATTTTAATCAGGTTCTTACTTGCATTCAAAGTTACTACAAAAAAAAATAAGCATCAGAAGGCTTGATACAGTGCCTTAATCTGAGTGTAATAAAATCCAGGAGGAGATCTTGAAACCCACACACTAAACTTGCCCATTGTCTTTCTACAACTTCACACAAAATTCAAGTAATTGTAGGGAAAAGAAAAAGGATATTTTTATAACCTGGACCAGTGAATAAACAATTGTCAGAACAACTCCTGAAGTTTGCACAAGCAAATGGTGTTTAGAAAGCAATGTCTGAACCTAAGATCCCTTCCTTAAAATAATTTTTAATGAATATTAGTCCTTCCTAGCCTGAATGTGGTTTAAGCCACCTCGGTGTTGGCCACTGTGCAAACCAGTCCAGCAGAGTTTTACTGCCCGACGAGTCGGGTCAGAGATGGCTCCTGGGGTCAGATCAGGCACTCACCGCCTCAATGGCCTTTGGCAAATCACTTAACCTTTCTGTATTAATGTCTTCCTGCCAGCAGAATCGCTCTTCATTCATGGTAGGGAGGAGTTTAGCCTGTTAATTAATAAAAATAACTATAAAAATGCTCCTTCTTTAATTATGCTCTACAGATTAATACTGAACTCCAAACGACTCTGTACATTAGGCAGAAATCAGCTATTTCTAGATAAGTGGGTGCTATTTCTGAGCAGGTTTCCGGCATCCACACTCTAATGGACTTTACACATTATGAAGAAGAACAAGGCTCACAGTTTTCTTGCATCTCATGACTAACAACAACAAAAAGAACCAGTGGTTTGTCCTGATCTGATCTCTTGTATGGTTTAGAACACTTCCCTAAGTTTTAATGAGCTAAACAAGTTAAAAATATGTATATATTGTGAAAATCCCCTTGATCTGAAACCCTCCATGCCATGTTTCAGCCTAAGCCACACTTTACTGCCTAGAAATAAGCTCCTTGGAGAAGAGAGTTTCTAAAGGAAGCAGTGACAGCACAGCAGCTCCACTGCAGCATCCGAACGGGGACCACTGCAATACAGTCTATTCCAGAATCATTTTTCTTTTTATTATTTCATTAAGTTGTATCTCACTAAAGTTCCTCCTAGGATCTCTCTCCAGCACCAAATTTTTCATTGAGAAAACTATAAATCATAGGCCTAAATTACAATTTAATTATAAACGCCTTCCCTTCTAATGCTGCCTGGGACCTTTTACCCTCCTACATAATTCTAAAAAATGACCCCTGTCATAATTTCCTTCACTAGAATAATATGCAGAGATCTAATCCTGAATCCTGCTGTCTTATAATTTAATATAAGAGGTAATTATTATTCAAAAGATAATGTTGCAGATATTGAAAATATTCTGAAGTTTAAGTCTAAAAAACCCTTCCCTTGGTGTGTAAAAGCCTCTTACTTGACTCTTGCAGGAAAGGAAATAAATAAAAAGGTTTTAAGACTTTATGCAAAATGCTAGAAATGTTATTTGTAGCTGGGATTTGTCGACTATAATTTCTATAACCCTTGAACTACAGAGAAAACACTCACACACACGGCAAAACCAGGAAGGCAGCGGATCATTTATTATTGATTTCTGCTTTTTGCCACAGGTTAGACAGACAGTTCTAGATTGCTGTTATCTACATGAAAAATATGTTTTAGGTGGCTCATATTTCGGAATACAAGGGAGTCTAAGGTGAGCCAAAGTCAAAAGAAAACCAAACCAAATTCCTGTCATGAAACTTTCTTACACCTCCAATTTTATTTTAAATTGATCACATCAAAGACACAGTTGTGTGTTTATCCAAAACACTCCTATAAAGAAGTTAAATTATAATAAAACTTTAGGGAATTAGTACATTTTTCCCTAACTCAGAAATGAAAGGAATAGCACCATTATGTCAATTCATTCTGCACAAGAGACGGTGGGTTTATCTCAGCCCAGGAACACAGCTATTACTGCCTGGCTATTCCCTCTACAAAAGAAGGCTTTGACCTTAAAGCCCTTTTTTCTAAAACTGGGATTCATCAATTAAAGCCTGTTTTCTTTTTAGTTAACTCTTACAGAATGCAGTAATATCTGCCAAAGAAGGGAACTGATTGTGCAGCTGGAGCAGGAGAAGGTGAAGATGAACGTAAGGAGAGAGAATTAACAGAAAGAATTGCTGAAGCACAGCAGAGTAAAATCCACAGAACAGGAATGCTTTTCCTGTTTCAAACTCAGGGAGCAAGCCCCATTTTTTCAGGTAAATGAGATATCAAATGAGCTTCATTGCTTCTAACCATATCCAGCTCCATCAGTGAGAACAAATAAAATCCCCAAACTGACAGATTCAACACCCTGAAGAGGGAGAGGCCAGGGAGGTTATCAGAAAATGGGGTTCACAAGAGGTAATTATAGCCCATGCTCACCCTGCTTAGGTGAGGCACAACATCACGATACAGCTCCATAAAAATCAAACTATATAGTGCAGAGGCACCAGTTTACTGCCCTCTTTGTTTTTGCTTTGGGAGCAGTTCATTTAAGACGTAATAAATCGAAGTTTTTTTCCCTGTCCCTCCATAAATTCAGGGACAGTGCAAATGAGGAGCTCCTCATTACGGACAAAGGAAAGGGACTCCCCAGACAGTGACATGAGCTGGGAGCATTAAGGCTCTCATTAAAGGGAGCCCTGTGCTTTTTGTAATAAGGAATATTACTTAATAACACTCTGAGCATGGTTCACTTCATACTGCTGAAGTGAGCTTTTGGGGGGCAGTGAAGGGGAAAAGAGGGAACATCCACAGTACCACAAACATCATAAAAACAGAGATAGAATTTTGCCTGCAACAAATTAATAATAAGGAAGTGTTGTTGACTGTCTCTAACTGAATGGCTTCATGCAACACACGGATTTAAGGATCTCGAGGGGATTTGTGGAAGATGTTAGACTTTACTCTTAAATGAACAAACAAAACCAGACTGGAGGGACACGGGTAGAAATAATTTCAGTTCTTACAGCAGAAGGATGACATAAGATTTGAATCCACCGTCAGGGCAGTTGGCCAAGAAACTACTACTATTAACACATTACATTTTTTTATGCACATCCCAAACTTTCCCTAAGAAGATCTTGGAGTTGTCCTCACAGAATTTAATTCAGTTTTTGCCAAGCCATCACCCCCACGTGTCAGATTACTTTGAGTTGTGCTCCTATCACTGAATGCACTCACTAGCTCAGCTTTCTGGTGTCTGAAGGCTCAGGAAATATATTTCCTACTTTGTGATTCAGCTCATTAAAGCAAACACTGCAGTGACTCAGGGTCAGGCAGACCCCAACCAAACCTCAGGTCATACCTCCTTCCATTCTGACAGTGATAAGTTTGTCCTAAAAATGATTCTTCAGCCCATTATACACCTACACTCATCTCAATCAAATTTCCTCAACTTGCTTAGAACTAAAGTCATGTGAGGAGCGTCAAAAACCTCCCTAAATTCACGACACGTGGCAGCGATTGCTTCCTCCCTGCCCACACCCCTTATGCTGCTCTACAAGTTGTTGTGTTGCTGAGAAAATATTTTTTCTGGCAAGTCCATGTTTGTTATTCATTCCCTTGTCATCTTCCAAGCGCTCACAAATAGTTTACTTATTTTTTCCAGTTTTTGCAGGACCTGGAGGTTACCTGGTCTACAATTCCTGTCTAAACTTGGGACACTGCACTGTCTTCCAGGATTTCACCTTCCCTGCACAAGTTTTCAAAACAAGCCACTGCTAGTTCTGAGTTTATTTTGGTTCTAAGTGTCCTTTTAATGAGTTTTGAGAGCAATGGTTCTGACAACAGCTGTCTTGAACACTTTAACCTGCTTCTTCTCTCTTCAGGACTCAGATCTCACCCATTTGGCAATGGCATTAATTAATAATTGCTGTCCTACGGGCCACCTTCAGGAGAGGAGGATACAGAAACATTTCGCTATCTCAAAACGTTCTTTGCTCTCCACTGAATGGTGATCCTACACAGTTTTTATTTTCCCATTCCTATTGTTCTCTAGTAATGTTATTTTTGCTATTTTGATACATTTTGCTTCTTCCTTGATGACTTGGCCTCTCTGGTTTTATCACAATGTGCTCTGCTGTATTTTTATACTCATTCATGGCAATCTGCAAGGTGGTTTCTTACATCTGACACCCACCCTCTGCACTAAGATAGTTTGCCCTTGATAAAAAGATTCCATTTATGTAATTATCCAGATATCAGGTCTGAATAATTCCCAATAATTGTCACAAGACTTTCACTGTCACTGATTATTCTTAGCTTTTAATTGTTCACTGAGCTCAAACCTCGCTGCTCTTTTGGCCTGTAATGGCCCAAGCAGTTTTGGCTTGGCCTTCTGTGTTCCTTTCACAGCCTCGCTCTGTATGGCAGCAAGGATTTGAGTTTTTTACACTAGTGCTACGTGGGGGACTAACAATGTTTTCACTTTGCTCCTGTCTGTAAGTGGAGGCCACAACAAGGAGAGAAAAACCAAGCCCAAGCTTGCACTCGTTGCTGTTGGCAGTGCTTACTTGTGGGTCCAAGAACGTCCGTCCTTCCAACTTTGCAAAAACACTTTTGCAGAGGGAGCCCAGCCCGGCACGTTTCCTCTCCCATTTAACAGCGGCTTTAAGAGCTCGTTCACTTAGTCCTCATCAGACCCAGGGAATTGACAGCTTCCCACCCCCAGCATCCCCACTCCGAGAAGGCCTTTCCCCAGGAGCCGCCTCCTACAACCTCAAACACTTTATTACTGGTCAATTTGGGTTTCCTGCCCACTGTAAGTGGCAGTGCTGAGGGTCTCTAACTCTCTCTTGTCTTGCTAATCAATATAAGCGGTCACTTCCACGGCATTTTCCTGCTACTCAGCAAGAAGGACGAGAGACAGCCATGGGCTGTAAATAATGGTACAGCTTCAGTGGTACCTCAGAAAGTTAAACTTCAGAAACAGGAGGCTGCTTTCATTTTGGACTTTGGGGCTTCTTTTGATATGTCCCCTGTTTTAATTGTTTCCAGGCAGAGCAAAGCACTGCAGCTGGTTGATGCCATTCCCACTGAGAGCCTCCTCAGGGGCAGGGGGACGGTCCACCTGCACGGGGCACAAAACGTCCCTGTGAGCAGCACATGGCACCACGTCCACTGCAGAGAGCACAGGGAAATTCTATAAAGTGCCAACCACAGCTTTACAGTCACTGTGTTACGGGGATGAGAAAGTCGGGATTAAATAATTATTGCCTGGAACTAAGGCAGTAAAATTTGTTTATGAGGTAAATTTTAACAAGAAACAAACAGTTAGTGTTGTTTATAAGCAAACTCGAGCTGTAAAAATCCAGGGAATGCTTTGTAAATGCCCGTCCATGAGCCAGGTGAGGTCCTGGAGGGAAGCTCCCTGCTGCTTGCAGCTGGCTCACACACACAGCGTGACCAGCTCCAGCTGCCAGGTGACATCAGAGCCAGTGGCTGTGCCCAAGGATGGCAGTGGCAAAACCTTCGTTTGGTTGTAAAGGTATTTATTTTCAAAGGGCTTCTCCTCCACTGCATGAAACGACCTCCTTATTGTGTCCATAGCAGAAATGGCCACAACGACCAATCATAAAATCACGGAATCATTTAGGTTAGAAAAGGCTTCCAAGCTCCTCAGGCCCAGCCATTAATGCAGCAGTGCCAAGGCCACCACTAAGCCGTGTCCCAAAGTGCCACATTCACTTCTGCAAGATGCAAAGACATAGAAGTCTCTGATCTAACAGCAAATAAGTCTAAAAGACTCTGCCAAACACACCTCCAATGCACAGCAGAGTGGTGTGATCCAAACACACCTAAATTCAATATAGTTCAGTTTCCCACTGCTGTCTTGTTTAATAGGAATTGCCCATATTCTCACTCAGCACTGCAACATACTCTCTCTTTTAATGAAATTAATTCATTAGGTTGAGCTCAAGGAAGACTTGAGGTGTCCCTACAGTCCACTGGGATCACACCATTAACACCAGCACAACAACAACTCAAAGTTGATTCCCACAAGAGAGTGGTGCGAGATGGACCATCTACCCTTCCACACTCTGAGGACAGAATAACCCAGGGATGCTGCAGATGTGGAGACTAAAGACCAAGCTCTGAAAACCCAGAGTCAAAGGCAGATGTGTAGTAGAGGGCACACACTGGAACATCAGGGACAGGGATGTGGGGCCAAGCCAGTGCCTGCCTGGCACAGAGCCAGCTGTTCCTTCCCCTGGCTCTGTGCAGGACAGGCCATCCTTCCACCTGCATGATCACCCAATGTGCACATTACTTGAAGAGGACCCATTAAAATCCTTGCATTAAAATCACTTGACATTCCGTTAGGAAGGGAATCCACCCTCACCAATCCCGCTTTACTCATCCATAACAACAAAGAAATAAAAAACCTGGGGGAAAAAATGTAACATTATTCTTTTTACTGCACATACACACACACAAAAAAACCCCTTTAAAAGTGAATATCTGCCTACTGCAAAGTACTGAGGTGAAAAGGGAGGTGTTATCATCCGCGTTCCCCCAGGATCTCTTAGAGCGTGTGTGTTTCTGTGGTGGTTGGCTTGTGGTTTCGTTGTTCACTACAGTTTCCCAGAGCCCTATATTTTACTGAAACATAAGTACAGGCCCACCAATTTGCTGACAAGCTGATCTATTGGCTCTAGGACACTGAGGGGAATTATGCTCCTGCCGCCCTGATGCTCTCCTTTGTTTAGAAAAAGAAGAGAGAAAGAGAGAGAGTGAAAAAAAAAATCCTCAATCGTTTAGTACAAGTCATTTTACATGCTGGGATAATGAAGTATAAAAATGCCTTCAAAGGACTGATTTCCTACTTTTAACTCACTACCAGCCGAGCTCTTTGTGAGGCCCTCTGGAACATGCATTCCCAGCCCCACTCAAACAAAAGAGCTGCGAATTCATTAAACTATTTAATTATGCCTTTTTATTTTTCTCCATTAGCAAGCCCTGCCAGTACAAAGTAAATAAAGCCACCATGGTCTTTCCCCAGCAGACACACTGACTGTTTTTATTCTTTATTCAGTTTACAATATAAAGGGCTATTTTTCCCCCCTCCTCCTATTCTTGGCGAGTTTCCTAATACAAGCCCTACAAACAGAAGCATCCAACTGTACATGCGACGCATGGAAGCAGTGGGAGAAGGGAGCAGCACTCAGCATTGCGAGCACATACCCCAGACAGCTTTCAAAGTACCAGCAGCCAACGGCAGCCAAACAGCACTTTACAGCCAGCACGGAAAAGATATTAGCTTTTTTTTTTTTATACTCTAGTAAATTTGCTTTTTACATCTATTTCTTTTCAGAAGGGCTTGTTATTGAGCTTACTGTCCACAAATTCCATTGATCTCAGGCTGTGACTCAATCCATATGCTCACGCTTTGACACCAGCACAGCAAGCAAGCGATACAAATCCTGTTCAGGCTACAAACTTATTGATTTTATAGATTTCCCCCAAAGTTGTGATAATGATATATCATTGTTAAATTTGGTAGAACAAACTGCTTTCCCAATCTGTCAATGCGAGCATGAAAACCAATTCACAGCCTTGTTTAGAAGGCTTTCCCTCCAGAAGAATAAGTACTGCTAGTGGAGGCAGATCCCCGGCACCCGCCGCTGGCAGCGGGTGATGGATGTCACCTTTCCAGTTGCCCTTTCCTGACCTGTAGCCCGCTGCGTTCCCAGACTTGCCTCCTGGTTATGAGAACCACCCTTCTTTTCCAGGAGCATTTCTCAAATTCATTATTTAAAACTTGCAGTAGATGTAAACCGTAATAATAGCTTTTAAACATATTTCCTTTAAATATTTTAGATGCATTAAGATGACATGAGAATTATTGATTTTAGCAAATCATTTTTGCTTGTTCTGTTCCTGTGCTCACACAAATGGCAAAGCCATGCTTTTCCCTTCCATGAGAGGGAGACAGAACACTGGCTTAAAGAGGAGTGGCCTCACTCCCTGCTTCCATCACAGTTCCTCAACCTTCCAACGGTGGGAACAACAGAACGTGTCCCTTCACAGCGACTGGCTGCCCCGCCAAACCCACTTGGGCATTTTCCTCATGGCTTTTCTCTGCCAAGGCAGAAACCTGATCCGACACATCTCCCAACCAGCAAACACGAGTCCATGCCAGAGGTATTAGGAAGAAGAAACTCAAGCTGTTTCTCAGGTTCTGAGAACACGACATGAGAAGCTCATCAGTCCTTCTGTGCTGATCACAGCACAGAAAGGCTCCCACCAACACCACGTCTGTGGGGTGCAGGAGATGCACACAAACTGTAAACAGCTGTTGTGTTTTTAACAAACCATGAAATAGCTCCAACAAAAACATTTGCTGGAATGACAATGTCGGCTTTCATTCCCACATTCTCCTCCACCTCTGAAGCCACTATTAGCCCTCTAAAGAGAGACTTAGAAATCATGAACACAACACTTGTCAAAGAAACTGAAATTAATAAAAAGGAAGGGCTTACAAATTTAGAAAACTAAATTTAGAAAATCCATGTGAATAAATAATTTCTCTCTTGAAAACCTCCTTTTTTCCTTCATGGCCTTTCTGCCTGCTATTTATCCATCTTCACTCAACATCCACCTCCTTAGCACTGGAAAAGCAGCTTAACTCCTCCGACATGATGTCACTAGTTCAACATACCCCACACAGTGAGAGCTTTACTGTGCTCTCCCAAGTCCTGCTGTTGATAACTCCTCACATCTGGCAACACATCCCTGAGCATTTGACTGTGCTCCTGGGACAACAGCTCTGAGACACATTTTGAAGAGCTGAATGTCTCCCACCAGCGCCTCTGCTCTCACTCCTGATTTAATTCAAGGTGATAGGTGCTGAACTCTGTTACCTACCGTGGCTTTTTTTGAACTTGCTGAATGCCCTTTCTGAATATGTCTTTGTGAAAAGTCTTTCTGAACTTCAGGGCACTTGAAATTCGAGCACCTGCCTGCAGTCTCACTTCTGTATCTTCCACCTCTGTTAAAAAACAACTCTGATATACTCCTCATTCATCTGTACTATTTTCACTGTTTTTCTCACTGAAACAGCAATGTCAGCCTAAGAGAAAGGTGATAGAACAGTATAAATTCTAGTATTTTATTGTTGCTGAGGAGCTTCTCTTTCAGAGGCAGGAAGGGTCTCAGCTTGTCCTCACAACAAGAGGTGCTCTGTCTGCTGGGCAGAGGGGGTTCCATCAGTAACAGAATCAGCACTCAACTGGTCTGGTTTGAAGAAGTGAAGACCTTAACACAGACAAGTGTCATTCTGAACTCACTTCTGTGATGGGAGAGATGAGACTTGATGAAACTGCAGGACCTGCCAAAGGCCTCACAGGACACCAGTGATAACGTAATGCCCCTGGGATGAAGACCCTCACCCCCAATGTACATTATATCTGTTCTGGGCAACCCCAGCTTGTGTCTTCTTTAAGAAAAGATATTCACAAAGGGAACGTCCTCTCATATTCCCTCTTATTCCTTGTTTACTGGACAAATAATGACTTTGCCCCAGCCAGTCCTCACAGTAGCAAAGGCATCAGATGCTCTTCTACTAGGATCCTGAGGACCTTTTATACCAGTTGATAAAGAATTTATATGACTCCACAATAGGAAAAATCTGTTCTTGGTGTTCTGTGGAATTCCCACTCAGGGTAACAGAACGTGGGTGAGGATTAACAGAACCTCATGGTTCCAGATGATGAGAAAAGGGAACTGCTGTCTCAGAAAAACTGAAGTCTGAATGCATTATGGGAAGGTAAAAACATCCCAAGAGTACAAGTACTTCCAAAAATTATCAGACTTCCTTCCTTGCCCCACAAAGCAATCTGCTTGGCCAAGCCACAGAACCTCTGCCTTCAATTTACACTTCTGGAAAAATAAGTCTTTCCTTTCTTGCATCCCACTCTTTCTCACTTTCCACCTCCCCCCCAAAAAAAGAGAGAGAAAAGGGGAAAAAAAGCCCTTCCTGATAATTGCACTGGTCCAAATGTGCAGGGCTTTCATACAGAATGATGGCTTCCCTTGTCTCCTGCATTTGTTCATCTCCTTTGGGAGGAGCAATTTACAGAAAGCATTATCGATTTTTGCCATAATAGGTACAGAGATGCCTCACTGTCCCCGCTCAGCCAGCTCACTCTCTGCATCACAACTGTCAGGCCAGTTTGTGAAGCCCGTCATTATTTTTTTTCAAGTAAATCCATCACAGGAGTGGGGGAAAAGTGATGAAAATAAAATTATTTTCACCTTGCCATAAAAAAGAATGGCCGTGTTCCCTAACAGAAATAAGTGCAAATGCTGTCAACTGAGAGAGCGGAAGGGAAATTCAAAGCAAATAAAAGTGGGCTGGGGGGGAGGATGGAAAGGGGGGTGCGGGAGGCATGGCAGGAGCTAATTTACTTTGAACACATTCTGGAATTTTCCTGTTAAAGCCGCTATTTACAACTCTTCCAGTTGTTCTCAATGTTCTCATTTCCCAGGAAGCACTGAAATCTATACCTTATATAGATATTTGCTTTGGCTTTTAGGGTGTAGAGGAGATTGCGGGTTCTGGGCTGCAATTACTAAATATTCTTGGCCTGCAGGATGAAATGTGCCGTCCAAGCTGCCCCTGAGCGCAGACCACCCACCAGCACCCCGGGATTACTGGCCCACTCCCTCCTTTGTGTGTGGAGCCCGTTCGGGGGCTTCTCCCACTCCCCTCCACCGGGGCAGGCTGAGGCCACCAAACTCATTCTGCCCCTGATCAGCATGTGAATGTTGAGGGACACTTACTTCAAATATTTCTGAAACTCAAAAAGCCTTTTAGAAATCACATCTAAAAACAAACAATTCCCCCCTGCCCCTCGCCTGCATTGCTGACTCTCCGACAAGCCCTTTGGTATTCAGCCCTCCTCCTTGATTAGTTTTTGCTGTACCCTTCATGTTGGTCACTTATCTCACATCTTGAAGGTCACACTCTGTAGTGCCCTATTCCGGCGGCCCTGCCTTGTTTTTTATTCCTGAAGACAGCCTTGTTTTGGGCTCAGAAGGTTTAATCCAAGAATTGGCTCTGGATCTAATTCCCAGATCCTCAGTTCATTAGCCATGAAAAGTGATAGCTGCTTAAGATTTTTATGAGCCATTGTTCCAAAGCGGGCCACAGAAACGGCACAATTACCCAGTGCAGAGCACAAAGCCCGGCTGCCTCTGGCACTGACACGAGGAGCTCGATAGCAATCAAACAGCTTAATGAAAAGCAGCAAGTTTGCTCTTGGTAAGGAGAGAGGGATCTGTGAAGTTTGTTTCCAAGTGGTGCTTTCTGTAAGGACACTTGTTAGGACAAAATTTAAATCACCACACCCGTCCTTCAGGAGCACTGGCACTAAAGGAGATACAACTTGGCTTTTTGACCCTCCACACAAGCACTTGTGAACATCATTGAATCCTTTGGGCTGGAAAATGACTTTAAAATCATCAAGTTCAGCTGTTCCCCCAGCACTGCCAAGGCCACCACTAACCCATGTCCCCAAGTGCCACATTGACATGGCTGTTAAACCCCCAGGGATGGGAACTCCACCACTGCCCCGAGCAGTCTGTGCCAGTGCCTGGGCACCCTTTCCATGAAAAAATTTTCCCAATATCCAATCTAAACCTCCCCTGGCACAACTTGAGGCCATTTCCTCTCATCCTGTCCCTTGTTGCCTGGGAGCAGAGCCGGATCCCCCACCTGGCTCCACCCTCCTGTCAGGGAGTTGGAAAGAGCAAGAAGGTTCCCCCCTGAGCCTCCTTTTCTCCAGGCTGAGCCCTCCCAGCTCCTCATACTCCAGACCCTTCCCCAGTTCCGTTCTCTTCCCTGGACACGCTCCAGCCCCTGGATGTCTTTCTTGGAGTGAGGGGCCCAGAACTGACCCCAGGATTGGAGGTGCCTCACCAGGGCCCAGCACAGGGGATGGTCACTGTCCTGGTCCTGCCACACTGTGGCTGGTACAATGTGGGTACCACTGGCCTCTTTGCCCACCTGGGCTCATTTTCAGCCACTGTCACCACCATTCCCAGGGCCTTTCCCACTGGGCATCTCATGGAGGGAGATCAGGCTGGCCAAGCAGGACCTGTGTTTCACAAACCCGTATTCTCTGGCCCTGACCACCTGGCTGTCCTGCCACATGTCCACATGTGCCATGTGATGAAACTCCAAACAATCTGCTCCATGACCTTTCCTGGCACTGAGGTCAGGCTGACAGGCCTAGAATTCCCTTGATCCTCCTTCTGACCCTTCTGGTAGATGAGCATCACATCTGCTCACCTCCAGTCACCTGCAACTTCCCCAGTGAGCCAGGACTTCTGGTAAAATACGGGAAGTGGCTTTGTGAGCACTTCCACCAGCTCCCTCAGTACCCTTGGGTGTATCCATCCAGCCCCATGGACTTGTGTGTGTCTAAGTGGCATAGCAGGTCACTGACCATTTCTCCTTGGATTATGGGGCTGCACTCTGCTCCCCATTCCTGTCTCCCAGCTCAGGGGGCTGGGAATTCCAAGAACAATCAGTCTGGCTATTACATCCAGCATTTAAAGCTCATCTGTCCCGTCCCTCTGGACTCTCAAGCAGATCTAGGCAGTAATGCTGTAGCTGGAATTCACTGCAGTTAGGGCAGGCAAATTGTGAGAAAACCAGCAAGGCGGCTGGACAGAAACATCACAGCACTGCTCTCAGGCAAGCGCAGCAAAACCACAGGAACAGTCCCATGTCCAAGTAATTACAAGGATGTGATGCAGGCCAGCAAAATCTAAGAGGTTTAGAAGTAAAGTGGATACTCTACTGAGCGGTGGATTAAGAATAAATGGAGCCAGATCCAGTGCAGCTCAAGTGCTTTCAACAGCTCTTGGGCTCCAACCACCACCGAGCCGACAGAAATCCCACCTGCCCACGCTCCCACTGCCAGACCAGCACAAGCTGGACTGATGGGGGCCCTCCAGGACCAGGTCCCAGGTCTTTAAATCCTTCCTAAATCCACCTCTTGGTCTGTCCCATAGCTGGCTGCACTGTGTGAGCTCCGCAGCGTGTCCATGTCCCTGTGCCTGGATCTGCTGCCTCAGTGCCCCCGGGACAGCCCCAGGGCAGTCAGCACATCCCACCTCACTGGGAACCGGAGTGAGCTGCCTCTCACAGAGGATGTCCCTGCCCTGAGACTGTCCACACAGAGCATCAGCACTGAGCCAGCTGAGACTCACACCTCAAATTACTCCACAGCAATTGCCCCATGCGAGTTTTTTGGAACTGGAGGACAAGCAGCAGAGCTTTGGCTCCATGTGCCTGTTCTGTGTCCTTGGACCCACAGCCATCGCAGTGACAACTCTGTGTTCTGCAAATATTTCCAATTTGTTCCTCACTGGATGTATTTACATAAGAAACTGTTAAAAAGAAAAGTAGACACAAAGCAGTAGCTGGGTATTTCTGGGTACATGAATGTGAACATGAGGTAACACCACTGGTCACAGTAAAGAGCCAGCACCTTTCATGGTGCAGTGGGACTCCATGATCCTCGTGGGTGCCTTCCAGCTCAGGATATTTTGTGAGGCTTCAAGGACAGATAGTGGGAGCTGGGAATGAAGGCAGCACTGATGGGGACACCAGGCACAGAGCGGCAGTGCTGCACCCACCCCTTGGTGCTCCACCGCCTCCAGACCCTCTGATTGACACCCCGCCCGTGAGCTTTGTGTGCCTCAGGTATCCACAGAAAATCAAAGACATCCTGGTTTCTCACTAGAAAGCGAAAAATAAACTTTGTCATATAGATCAAACATATCAGGAAAACTTTGCTAGTTTATTAATTATATAGAATTACTATTAAAGCTATTTATCTCACACGCTCCACTGCCTAAACAGGGCAATCCTGCCAATGCATTCCCATCCCAAGGGCAAAATTAGCTGAAATTACTTTAGTTTGTTCTTTTGCTCTACCAAGCTCGTGTGAGATGGTAACTGTTTTCCAGTCTCTCCTTCTTGGCCCGTACACACCGAGCATCGTGTCAGAGCAGGTGGTCCCCTCATGGCTCCCTCACCTCGCCCATATGGAACTGCACTTCATTCCTACACGTGTTCAGACACTGCATCCCCGCCCGGAACAGATGTACACACACACACACACACACACACACACATGTGGCTGCTGGTTAATAGAACAAGCACAGTAAAAACAGGAGGACTGGCAAAATTTGGAAAACAGCCTGCAGAAAAACAGCTTTCATTTAACTTTTTAATTTTAAACTATATTAAATTAACCATGATCACAAGAGGAGAATGTGCTGAAACCAGACGAGTTCAAGGGTTTGACACCCCAATGTTTACATTTGGGAACAAATGGGATTTCATTCCGGACGTGTAACATGTGCAGACCACCCCTCTTCCTTCCAGTCTGAGCTTTGAGTGTGGCTTCACTATGAAAAATCACTACAGAAATGGCAACTTCGTACTCAAAGATTCTCTTCCCGTGTGTAAATAGGGTCAAGTGCGTTGACTTTAGTGACAAAACAGCTATTTACCAACTTTCTGTGGTCCTGTGTCAGTGCAGATAATAGTAAGTGTGTGGCATTGCTTCCCATCAAATACTCCATAGTTTACTGAGCTCTGTCAGTTCTAACTGAAGGGGCAAAGAAAAGGGGGAAAAGAGCAGGGGGGAAGGGTAAGGGAGAAAGAGAAAAGTCCACTTTAAGGACACGCTTCCATGAGCTGACCTGGATCTTACCAGAGATGATCCACCTGCACATCAGTGCTCTGCTTTGGCCAGACAGTATTTGCTGGGATCTCCCAAGGCTTTATTTCCTTTTTTTTTTTAAGACACTGCAAGACCCATTTCTCACATGTCCCTCCTACACTCGGGCTTGTCACTACTGGGAATCCAACTGTTGTCAAACCTGTATTTTAACAACCTCGTTTCTTTTTGCCTGACAATGTCATGCCACAGTTTTTACACTTCAAGCACACTGTTGCCATTAAACACATAAAATATAAAAAGAAATTAAGAGAACTGCTCATCTTAGAAGAGATAAATAGAACTGGAAGTGTAATTTTTAATGGATATTTAAATGGGCAAACGGGGTGAGTGATGCATACTCCTCAGAGATAAAAACCCATATACTGAATTTCCATGGTTTTGGTGACACAGAGTAAAAGTTGGAGGAAAGAAACATCTCTGTTTTTTGGGTAGAATTAAACTAGGAAGGGAGTATATGAGAAAGTGGGTTATTTGTGGAAAAACACTCTGGCTGAACACTAGGGCAGAAATTGAGTCTGCTGTGCTGCTTTGTGCTCAGCCTCTGGCTGTCCAGCTGGTAACCAGATCATGTGGAACACAGGCCTCCAAAGGGTGGAAAAAGATCTGAAATATGAAGCACTGCTGTTTTACTGCTAATTCAATAGGGAAAAACCCCTATAAAATATTAAAGAAAGTATTTAAAAATATATTAAACACAATTTGTACCATAATAGCTTAACCTGACATCAAAACGCAGCTTACAGCTTGTTTGTCCCGAGTTTCAGAGTGTGGCTTAACGGAATCACGGGCAGAATGTTCCACACAGCCTCCAGCGTTCGGCAAAATAGGATTTGGGCTTCGTTAAAACAAATTCCAGGTGGAAAATTGGGCATGCTGATAAAAGCAGTGCAGGAAAGAGTGTTAGCTCTGATAGGGTAGGATGGGTATTGAATTCACTCTTAACATTACAAGACTTAATTAAAGAGGTTGACCTGAGGACCCCAAGCGGCGCCGAGCTGAGAGAGCCATTCCTGCTCCAACGTGGTGTTACCAAAGTTAATTCTCTTTAATAGGACTCAAACTGGAATGTATAGAGAGCATCCTAATTCAGGGGCAAAGCACGGGGGGCTTACCAGGTGAAATAAAGAACACACATATGCAGATAATGCACAAACATCAGAGTATTCAGATGTAGTTCTCATCCAATGAAGATTAATTTTTATTTATGGATCAGAATGGTTTTAAGTAATTTCCTACAGACATGCACAACGTTGTTTCTCCAATAATCCTTCTTAATCAGAAGGGGCCAAAAGGACAAGGGCTTAAGAACACCCTTAGTCTTTGAATCTGTGCTCCCACTGGGCTGTGGTTCGGTGCTGTCGACTCCCAGCCAGCTACACTTGCAACCACAGCATTAATATTATTCTTAAACAAAAAAAAGCTTAAATTAATGGTTATTTTTAAGACAAATTCTTCTGTGATTGGTTTTTTGGCCTGAATTTCAGTCATGCCAACAGTGACGCCTGTGCTTGACGCCAGTATCTGCTGTCCCTCCCCTGCTATCGCCGACCGCAGCTCTCAGGTGAACCACCAAGAAGCTGCAAAGTCAACTCTGTCAGCTCGAAATTACAGACAGAATGTTCCTTCAGTAAGATATATGGAGAGGAAGAGACCTGTGTGAGGGGGGAAAATCCTGATGACAGGAGGGCACCCTGCCAGTGCCCGAGCTCCATCCCCAGGGAGGATGAACCGTCACAGCTCCATGTTTGAAGGCCACGTGTTAGACTGCACTGGTTCCTAATTCACTCCCAAACAGGACGTTTCGCCCTTGGGTGCATAACACTTGCCTGGAGTTGGGACGGGAGGAGACGGGATCAGAGCACACCCGTAGCTGTGTCTCGGCCCCTCTCCCACATGGATGGACCTACAACTATGGACGAGGTTTCCTGCCAGGCAGGAGATGTTCGGCCGAGAACATTCAGCTTGTCACCCTTCACCTCTGCAGACTCAGGATATTTTATTTCACCAAACTAAAGCAAAGATGTGCTGAAAATGTTGGAAATCATAGAACTTACAACATCTGCAAAAGTTAAGGTGCAACAAAAAATAAAAAAATTATTTCCCCCTTTGATAGGTTCCTCATTCACCAAACCAGGCCCCTGTCAAAATCTACAAAAAGAATTTTTGAACAAAACCACAGTGAGCCTAAACAACATCTGGCCAATCAAATTTACAACAATAGAAAAAGCGCAATAAAAGTTTACTTCTTTTGAAGAAGAAAGATGTATTTTTAAAAGCCTTATATACAACCCTGAAATTAAGGTTTCTAAACTAAACCTCCCTTCAGCTGCAGGACTGAATGGAGACAAGGAGCAGATGAGAATCAGCCTCTAACTGTGCAATGCTCTCAGCATTAAAACGTTCCTCTGATAATCCTTGGAAGGACCAACATGAGGAACAGTGTGAGCAAATTCAAGGCCATTTCTTGTCACGTGCTCATCCCTAGTACTGCTCCAGGAGCCTCCTGGATGTCCTACAACCACCATTCTGATGGGCCACCCTAACACCTGGTTGGGCTGGAGCCTAAGGACATTTGAGCTTAACAGCCTGGTCAGATCTCTCCCATGGCCGTTTCCCACCCACAAGACAAACCCCACTGAACTGCAGATCTGCTCTCTCTGAATTACTGCAGAAAATGAGAACACACAAAAGCTGTTCTGGGTCCCACCAAATGTCCACAGCATCCAACAGCCATCAAAAGCAGGTACCGAGGGAGGAGTGTACAATGCTTCCCTCAAACACCCACCCGGCTCCAGCAGTGAGTGCTCAGGGCCGGCCCGAGGGCACAGCAGTGTTTAATATCTCTTGATGGATTTCTCCTTTCACGCTTGCTCAGTCTCCCCTTGCACTTACACAAACCTACAGTGTCCATCACACTGGAGGGGCATGAAGAGGATACTTTGATCACACCTCCCACACTCGCCCCTCGTTCTCGGCACCACTGAACAGGCTTTGCTTCCAAAGGACGGAGCAGGTTGTGCTGACGGTGACTCATCAGTGCTAGATCTACCTCCAAGTGCCAGCAGATCGTAAATCCACACCAACACAGTCAGTGCAGTGAGAATCACTCTCCTGCAAGACACTTGGGCACTGCTGAAGTGACTGTCCTTTGTGGTCTCTTTCCAAGGGCTTGTTCTCTGTTTAGCGAATTTTGTGCATAGTTTAGACTTTATGAGTTTTCCAGTGCCTCTCCTCAGGAAGCCTGGGTGATTGCAGCCACAGGCCCGGATTAACTCTATGGTTTCCCCTCTTCTCTCTTAGAGAAATTATTGGAAACTTGTTTTTTGAAAAAGCTGGAATAAATAGCAAGGAGGCAAGGCAAGGGCTGTCAGTGTCTTCCCATGTGTGATTCCCACAAAAAAGGAAACCTAGTCTATTCTCTCCATCAGTTTCCAGTTCTCCACTTCTTCATCACACTAAAAATGAAATTAAGGGCTTTTCAGCACTCTGGGCTGTTGGCTAAAGAATCCAGAGTGATCCATGTACTCACCTCCCCTAAAAATGGATAGAACCAATGATTCTGATTATGCAAAGATTACTAAAAACCATAAAAACTGTTTAAAAACCCAACAAACCTGCAATCTATGTAGGTTGACCACTGCTGGCAAGGATAGAAGCACTTTTTGGAAATACAGAGAATGAATTCTGTTCCTCTCTAACACTTACTACCCAAACTTATCCTGTTTGATACTGAACCTTTATTGTTATTCCATATTTATACTGTGTCATCATCTTCAAGTTCTATACCAACGGAAGAAACGACAGCAACTGCCTTAGGAGCTACCAAGTTAAATGTCAAGCTGTAGAAGTGGATAAAATTCTGAAAGGGGCTGGACAGGTGATGGGAGACTGTGGGCAATCCAAATATGAGCAATTCTCAGCAAAGTAGCTGCGTGCTCCAGGCTCACTGGGGCCTCGGCCACCGCCCACCTCGGGCTTTAGTGGGCACAGATGGATTCAGATGTGAAAGAAGGGAGGGCAGTGGATTCGGGGACTCTGAGTGCTTTTCTCACTCTTTAGTGACAGTATGGGAGAAAGTACAAAAATACTCATCAGAAAAGCAAGTAATTGGAGAGGAAGAGGAGGAGGGGGAACATCCACCCTGAACCATGACAGGGAAGTGAGGCAGAGCTGTGAGGGGATTGAAGGGAGCACAGAGGTTTTGCTGGGCCAGTGAAGGGCCTTGAACAGAGCAGTGAAACATCTGATTGAGGGTATTTGCAGCAGATCCAGGAGGCCCAGACGGGGGCTGTGGGACTGGGGATCCCTGCCGGGATGGAGACGGTGCTGTGGGAGCGCACAGCAGGCACCGGTGACACCGACTGTACAGCCCTGGCACAAACCAGAGCAGGCTCCATGTCACAGGTAGAGCCAGGATTAGGATAAAGCCTGTGGGTGTCTTGAGAGCAGAAACAACAAAATAACAGTAACAGTGCACGAAGAGCCATTTGGTATAAAATTACTACCTCGGCTTTAAGAGGCATGTGTCCTCTCCCCACCTCTTCTGCCAATCACCTGATGGCTTCCATTTGTCCCTGGGTCTAAAGGTATGGGAATTTTCTGCCCAGAGTCCTTGATCCCTTTGTTATCTGTAGAAACACGGCTATTAACCACACACATCAACCAAGGCATCAGATCACAATTTTCCATACAGATTTGGATCTTCTTTTGTGGCTTGGATGCACACCCGTGTTCTAGGAGCAAGACTGCTCCAAGAAAAATTCAGTAGCAGCTTAATTCTGAAATGTGACTCCCACTATATAAATGTTAAATTTTGTTCTTAAGTTCAGTTGGTTTTACAGAAGGTTCAACACCATAAATTCCCTAATCCCCACTTTTAGTCTCCTGTTTCTTCTGTCAATCCTCTCTGCTGCTACTGACTGCCCATCCAGGATTTTCCAAACAATACAGGCGATTGTCTGATCATCCTTCTCCCAAACCTGTGTGAAAATGTCTACACACCCCAGATTCCATCATGGAACCTCTGGACACACTGTGCATCAGCCCCTTTCTTGTAGCAGCCTGAACTGCCTGCCTTGGGGCGTTAGAGATTCTCCAAATTCCTGAGACAGGTACAAAATACACATCAGGCTGTTCATTCTTTCCAATGTACTGACTGGTGCAAGGAGAAGGACTGAACCAGAACACTGCTGGTTCACCCACTGCCAGGCTTCACTCCTGTGCTTCGAACAGATGGGTTGAGGTTAAGAACCTGTCTCTTGCCTCTCTGATGTTCAGGCCCCAAATGTCCAAGGGTATAAACTTTTATTTAATGCTACTTTGAAAGCAATTCCTTTTCCAGAAATGCTGCCACTACTCCAGAAGCACCAAACTCCCATAGGCAAGGGCCAGCCAACATACCCTATGGGTACAGATATTTACACAATTGCTTCAGGAAGTAACTAGGAAAATATTGCACAACTTGGGCTTTTCAGCCTTGGATACACAAATCAAGATGAACTTCCAAGTTCTCCAAAGAGCATCATGCAGGTCAGACTGCCACAGGGGTCACAGAATGGTTTGGGTTGAAGGAATCTCGAAGTTCATCTCATTCCACCCCCTGCCGTGGGCAGGGGCACCTTCCACTAGACCAGGTTGCTCCAAGTCCCGTCCAACCTTGCCTTGGACACTTCCAGGGATGGGGAGTTCACAAACTCTTCACATCCAGCTTCACAACCCCAAGAGAGAGCAGATCCAATGGGATCTCACCATCAGACCACTGGATTGTCTTTCTCCTCAAAAAGAAACCCCAAGTCAATGTCCCAAAAAGCTCCCCGGGGAAGAGGACGAGCAGGTCTCACCTGTGAGCCAACCCACGTCCCCCACGGGACCAGCCCAGGCGCGACGCAGCTCTCGCTATAGGTGTCGCTGCGGACCCATCCAGCACACCTGAACACGCACATCCGTGTGCCACGGGAGCGAGGGAAGAAGAATGAACGCTTGAAAATTAATGATGTCAGCCTGTCTTCATATATCAAGCTAATTTGAAAGGGCTTTAATTTTCTTAAAGGATAAAAAAAGGTTTCTTTGCTAGATTAAACTTGCAATTGTCATTCATATATTGTTTATAAGGTACTCATCTCCTCACTCGCTATTTTTTTGTTTTTGATTTTGTATACTAGTTAGCAGTGAAGACTTGTCTGCGTGTATCAGAAGGAATAAAGAGAGAAATGTCCTTAACTGTCAGTTTTAATAAGAGGAGTCAACATGCCTCTATTCAGGTTAAATATTGCCCTGTCACATTTCAATAGAGTCAACAGATTTTTTAAAGAAAAGTCAAAAGCACTGTGTTTGCAAAAAATAATAATAAAAAACCCTACCCCCCACCTCCTTGTCATAGAGTGTCAAAGCCCTTCTTTATTTGGGGGGGCGTGGAGGCAGGACAGAAAATTCTTTTGTAAAATGTGAAAAATTACTACTCATAATTGGCACTGACATGAAAAAGGTTGGGTTTTTTTTGTTCAAAAAACAAAGAAAATCTCTAATTTAATAATCACCTGCAAAGTGTTATTGTGATGGGAACAAAAAACACACAATCAAAGTCATCTCTTTTAAGTAACTATAGTGTTTTTAAGCAATCACTGTGCTTTGCTGCAGCTCACACACATAAACCGATGATGTGCAAAGTATAACACGACACTCCAAATTCCTCAAGTAAAGTTTCTCAAATAACAAGTGACAAGCTACACAGAGGAAGAGCAAGAAAGGATCTGTCAGGTAAAAGGCAATCACCAAAAAGGATGTAAAAGGAGGAGATTCCACAGCGATTGATTCCATAAGAAAATTTGCAGGAGTTGACTCAATCCCCTGGGCAGAGCCTGCAGCCCGTGGGGAGGGTCTTCGTGACCTTCAGATGCAAACTCACGTGGGCTCATCCTGCCTCATCGAGACTGGCCTAACTCTGGAGAAAGATGAGACACAAAGCAGGTGTCTTGTAGAACAAAACACAATTTCAGAGTTCCTAATTTACTTCCAGTGACAGTGTTTGAAGCCTAAGATTGTTATTTGGAGTTACTTGTGCTTTACTTCCTTTGTTGAGAAGAAACAACATTTAGAAGACAGTTTTTGGTCGATTTGCAATCACTATCTAATAACATTTAATAAATCGGAAGAGCACATGGACGTGGGGAGGCCATACACAGCCCCAGAACTGCACCAGGGGAGGGTGAGCACAGAACCACTTCTCAGGAGAGGAGTGCAAATCAATTCATAATCCAGCATCTGTCTTTGTGCTCATCCTGGGTCCAGGGGCTGCGGAGGGATGGATGGCTGCCGTTCCAAGCACCCTGTTCCCCCCGCCTCAGCCCCCTGTGGTCATGACCAGGACAGCTGTTTGGATGAGCTCTGAGAGCCCCATAAATCCTCAAGCAAAATGTGAGGCTCCTTTTTCACGGGGTAATCACTGGGGTGACACTACTCCTGCATTTGGGGAACACACGGTATTTCACAGAAATCACATCTGTAAAACTGGTTTCATGTGAAAAGCAAAGCTCACACAGGTCAGCGATGCCAGAAAACCTCCTCTCGGTTCAGGTAACCCACATCCCTAAAATCCAGGTGGTTCCCAAGATTTTGTTTTACAAGCCATCTGCCAGATGCTTACATTTCATTTCACAGACTGTCTAATTTTCATGAAATGGCCCTAAGATTTATTCAGTGAAACCGAATCCTGCTGTGTGTAGAGCCAGGAGAGGCTGAGCGGAAAAGCAGAGCTCCACTGCTCCGTGTGCTCCTGCACAGGCGGGGGACCTGCCCAGGATGGCTTTTCCATCCTCTCGGAGAGCACTTCCTTTGGTTCCTGCTCCCCTGTTTACAAATCCTGTAACCAGCACGTTCCCCTCCGACTCCTGCCAAGACAGACCCTGCAGGGACCCGGCCAGCTACCACGGCTGGGACAAAAGGCTTATCCATCCCATCCCTTCCTGCTGGATCCCAGTCCCACATGGCTTTGGCAATAGTGGGACAATGGTCCCATGTCCTGCTGGACCCTGGGAGCGCTGGGCACTCTGAAATACCCATCCCAGCCACCAAGATCCAAACATGACAGGGCAAACTGCAGCTGGAACAGACTTCTGCAAGAAAAACCCAAATACTGGTCAAAAGAAGTACTTCGTTAAAAAGAAATAAATTTTAAAAAATGAATGGAAATTGATCCACCAAATGTCATGCAAAAAGATCATCAATGGAAAACCCTCCACCAGACTGATGAATGATAGAATTGCTTTCCCATGAAAATGACTTTTTTTTTAGCTGTCCCTAAACTTACAGAAACGCACATTAAAAAAAGCACTGGAATTTTATGTGAAAACAGCAGTTTACTTGAAAATGGGGCACAGTTCAAATAAAGCCATTGGCAACTCAACAGATCCATCTGTTGATATCCAAAGCTATGATGAGGTTGGTGGTCCCAGAGTTCAAAACAAATTCTTCATTAGAACACTCACTGAAATTAGATTTTATTGCTTTACAGCAACTTGTGGAGAAATCAAACCCAGCACTGTTTATCCCAGAATCGCAGAGTGTTGTGTTGGAAGGGACCTTAAAGCTCACCTCATTCCACCCCCTGCCATGGGCAGGGACACCTTCCACTAGACCAGGTTGCTCCAAACGCCGTGCAACCTGGCCTTGGACACTTCCAGGGATGGGTGAGCCGTAACTTTTATTTTTTTATTGTTTATGTAAATATTCTGCTCACTGCCAAGCTCCTCCTACACACTGCTTTCAGCTTTATATGTCCTGTAAATGAAGTAAATTTGGTAGAGCTGGCAAGGGTTTCATCCTCCTGCTCATTATTTAACATCTCCCAGCAGTGGAGGATGTTTCACGTCGGAACGTTTCCCATTCCTGCAGGATGCTCTGTCATTCCTGCAACCATGAGCTGATGTCACAGGAAGTTAATTTTCCTTGGCGTTTCACGTTTAAATTCAGCCATCCACACACACACTGTGCTCGAGCAGACGGTGCCAGTGTGACTTCATAGAAACAGACAACAAATATTTCATAAATTAATCTTTGCAAGACAGGGTTCATTAATCTGTAAAAGACTCTGGTTGTGTGTGAACCCAAAGGGCATAACACTGGAATTCTGTGATGCCTTCTGACGTACAAAAGTAGTTCCAAATTTGCAGTCATTATCCAAATAAGCCTCTTGATAAGTCACAGCAATCAGACACTCGGTTTGGGAAAAAAAATGCAATAAATACCACTAAATCCTTACCTTCAGAGGTAACACACATTTAACTGTACAGCTCCTAAAGTGGGGTTTAATCACAGTTTGGAGTACTTTTGCTCAATGTACGTGGGCATTCCAATATCTCCAGCAAAGCCCACAGTGACAGCTGCAGGACGTAAAAATATGGAGTACCTGGTTCAGAAAGTCTTCCAAAACTATGGCTTCAACAATTAAAAGAAGACACAAAGGATATCCAAGTCCTTCTGCTTGTTTGGGGGAGTTTGTTGGGATTTTTTTCTTTGGTTTGGTTTGCTGGTTGGTTTTGTTTCTTTTGGTTGGTTGGTTTTTTTCTCTTTTTTTTGGTTTGTTTTTTAACTTTGGCAATTTGTATCTTTCTCCCCCCGTACACACAAGGAACTTTCTGGAGTTTGCACAGGGATGAGTTGTCGGGGAGGGTTGGGGCTGTTTTTTCAGTACTAAAATGAAAAATGGCAGAAAACAGCCCAGAATTTTTCTAAATATTGATTAAAACCCTTCTTTCAGAGGAGCGGGGTTGAGCTTGCCCACAGATATGTTTGGCAGCCAGGGGATGTGTGTCAGCAGTTTCCTCTTTGTCACATGTGGGGATGCAGGAGAGCCCGGATGTTCTTTCTCCAGGTGCCCTGAGGAACTCCCATGAAAATCCACACCCATATACCTAAGAGTTCCCTGTCTCACAAAGCCTGGGACCTTTCCCTTCCCGTGCCAGCGCTGTTTTCATTAACATCACCATTTTTCCCTTTTTCTTCCCCACATATATAATATTTTCAGCTCTGAAGCAGTACTTGGAACCTAAAATGCTTTAGCAGGAACAAAACTCTTCAGCGACTGCTGCCCTGCACAGCCCGGATTAAACCTCACAATTAGGAACTCAATTTGCATTCTAAAAGTGAAATCCATTGTTACAATCACAACTGCAGTTGACACAGTAGAATAAGCCATTGTTGAAGTAATTCCTGCAAAAGGTCAGATACTTAAAGCCTTCAATTTTTCTTGACAACCTCTCAGAAAAGAACAGCACAGCTGCCCTGTGTCCAAATGAGCCACACCGACCACCCTGCTTCCTTTGGCATGGGCTGTTCTCACTCATCACAGACCTTCCTGGCTGTGAAATGTGTTTTGGGATATTGGGACACTCCAGCATCCATGAATCTGGGAAGATTTCATTCTCTCAAGGACCAGCATAGAGCAGTCCTGCCTCTACACTGCTGAGGGCTGGGGAAGGGGTGCAGAATTCCCACCTCTGTGCCGGAGCATGGTTGGACTCGACGACTTTAGAGGCCCTTTCCAACCTAAACCACTCTAGGATCTTCTCAGGGAAAAAATGAAAGGTTTCTTGTCCAAACCAGGAATTTTGCCAGGCTGGTAATGTGTTGTAACCTGTATTTTTTATTATGTTGGTTGTCTGCTTCACATGATGGGGCCCTGGCACAGGTTGCCCAGAGAAGCTGTGGCTGCCCCATCCCTGGAAGTGTCCAAGGCCAGGTTGGATGGGGCTTGGAGCAACCTGGAACAGTGGAAGGTGTCCCTGCCCATGGCAGGGCATGGAACCATATGAGCTTTAAGGTCCCTTCCCACCCAAACCACTCTGGGATTCTGTGATATCTATGAATTAACTCCTGTTTGAGGAGTTTCCCTTGAACACATGCTTGCATCCCGTCTCCATGTAGAAGGGGTGATCCATCTGCAGGGAGGACTCCCAACACTGTCCTGCAGCAGATGTGTGATCAGACATCCTCCCCCCAAAAGTGACTGTATATTTTCATTACCCCAAGCTGCTGCTGTTCTTGCACACCCTGACAAACTCCAGGAGTGCAGTTGCTCAGCTGAACCCTCTGTCAGTGCTCCACTATCCAGGGTGAGATTGGCACATTCATCCATTTTCCTCTCATTGAACAGTGAGAGAGGGGAACCTCCTAGTTATCATTTTACTATAAATACCTCTGGTTGAAAAGATGCAACCTCAACAGAATTCAGCTCCTAAATTGCTCCCAAGAATCTCCTATAGTTCCTCCTCCCCGCAGTTTAACCCCACCGAGCCCACCCTGCAGGAGTGGGGAGCACGCAGCAGTCCTGCCTGCTCTGCTGGGCCTTGTGCCACGGGGAAGGTGTGTAATGTCTTACTGATGAGCTGATATTAAGCGATTTTTACAGTGTCAGAACACAGAAAATCCTTCTCAGAGAATTTCTGGGTGATTTTGTCCAAGAAAATCTCCCTGTGAGGGGGAACTCACCGCGTGACACGGTGTCACCACGAGGACGGTGGGGACACACAGCAGGCTGGCTGTGCATGGAGCACTCAGGGGCTGTGGCTGAATTCCTCCAAAACAAGAAATCACTGCATGTGCTGAACACTTGTCATTAATCCCCCACCCCAAGCCCATGTCTCAGTAAAAGGTTTACTTCTTAACAGTTTTTAAACTATATATACTGCATTTTAAGTCCATTTTAAACCACCATTCCCGACTGCTTGGTTGGGTTTGGCTGATGGGCTCATTTAAAATTCCCTTTGGTGGCAAATGCCAATATATTTGTGGGTATCCTTGTGATTCATACAACTCATCTTCTTATTTAGAGTAGTTGCCTTAGTGAACAGAGCAGAGTAGAATTTAGTAGAGCATCTTTAATGCTGTTACCATGAGTAAATCATCACATCTTAGTATCTTGCAATGTAAAAGTATTTTTGTGTAATGAATATTCCCTCGCCCTCCCCAAAAAATTCTGGCTGAGCAAATCAGAAACTAGACAAAAGGTTTAAGAACAAAACACAGCCAAAACTGGCTGGTGTGAGCCAGTTTGTGGAGTTAAATTTGGGGATGGGGCGGTCCCAAGAGACAAAGCTCCCTGAAGACTCCAGGAACTATAATCCACCCAACTAATGCAGCTTTAATTATATCAATAAGCACATGGGGGACCCGACTAGTTTTCAGGATAGAATATAATCTATGTATAATTTTTTATGCTATTTCTAGTCTGCTTTTAAAGAACATCCAGAAATTATCAGTGTGAGCAAATCTACGAGGAAAAATTTTAATAATGTAGCAGCATCATAAAAGATTTAATGTTTCTGTTTTTTCAGTGTGAAGAACAGTGGCCAAGCGTTGGGTGTTTCTTCAAAACAATTTCGCAGTTGTGAAAAATTGCCCCATTTGGATTTTACATGTGTTTCTAGGTACAAACTTCCCAGAATGTTTAAATTAAATATTATCATCATTTTTAAAGTGTGCAGAAATCCACAAAACAAGTGCAATTAAAACACAGATAGTATAACTAATAGGTCCAAGTTAGGTATGTAATTATTAATAAATTCTAATTAATTTCCTACTGCATCTTGGCTATTATCTCTGTTTGCCATGAACCCATTTATGTTCATTTGCAAACAAGAAAGAGAAAACAGATGATGCTCTACACATGTGTTTGTTTTATTGTCTCGGTAGCTCTGCCTCTGCTCAGCCACTGCTCCATTACCTCCCAGGAACCTGCTCTCAGGAAGTGGAGGTGCCAACATCTGGTACCAAAAACCACTTTCTCTGCCAAAATGAAGAGAACAAACCAACCAAAGAGCAGCTCAGCTCCCTCAGTCACAGCTTTTCTCACTGGTCTTGCTCTGAGTTATCCTAAAAACTCAATGCAAACTTTCTTTGGGAGCTCTGCCCCCATGTGTGTCTCATTTTTAACATAATTAGCTGTATAAACAACTCTGCCTGAAAGACTCACAACAATTATAACCCTACTGAACCCTCATATATTACATACACCAAGTACTAACAATAACTTAGCTGCTTCTCCATAGAAAAGAGGAGGAATCACAGGGACCTACAGCCTGGATAGACTCAGGGAGCACCAGGTGAGGTACCTGACACCTCAGGGAGACACCCAGAGACAGAGATGTTCCTCACACTCCAAATTAAAATACAGATGCAGCCTCTGGGGCAGCCACACTATGACCAGCCTTGCAGCCTCCACAAGTTCTAGGAATTCTCTCACTTCTATTTATTACACCGAAAACAGATTTATTTTTTTAAAGCCTCGGTGGATGAGCACAGAGGATTTATTTTCATTTATCTTCTCAGGTGATCAAAAAGTAACAGATTATTCACTCAGAGCACATGGGGAATATATTTTCTAGTGGATTAAATGAAACCATAAAATTTATTAACCATTTCTTAGCTGCCCTTGTTTCAGACAGTTGAGGCCAAGTGCACATCCCTTCAAGGGCAGTGGAACTGCTCCTGCCCCACCACGGGTCTGGCCTAAGCACCTCCAACTAGGGGGTGAGCCCCAGCCTCTTTCCCTCTCCCAAGGCAGCTCAGCCCTTCCCAGAGCTCTCACACAGGGAAAAGTCTCTCATGAACTGTCTCACACTTGGGAATTTCTCCACACACTCACTGACAGGGGCTGGACAGAAGCACAGCCCAGTATATTCTCATATGAAAAAACTATTGACATTTGGATTGCAGTGGGAGGGTTTGAATGAAACCCACAACAGGACCTGTTCTTACTCAGTCTCCTTCAGTCTTTACTTCAGCCTTATGCTGCTTTTCCATCTGTCCAGGTTTGAGGCCATATTCCTCTGGGCTGAGCATCACTTTTGTACCTGAAATTTCTCATTTCTCCGGGTTCCTAAAGTTGGCTCCTGTCCCACTGGCATTGGCTATTTCTGATTTTGAGGTCAATCTCAATTAGTCCCATTTGATTTTGTACCTTTTACTGGAATCACAGAATGGTTTGGGTGGAAAGGGACCTTAAAGCTCCTCTGGTTCCACCCCCTGTCATGGGCAGGGACACCTTCCACTATCCCAGGTTGTTCCAAGCCCAGTTGGGGTTATCCACTTGGTAACTCCAAAGGGAGAACACAAGTGTTTTTTCGTGTTCCTTTATTTGTCTTGTCCACTGCACTTTTACCAACAGACCTGGCTGCTGTGAGAGCTGCTGAAATTGTTCTTCACCTGCAGACCAACCCTTGTGCCAGCTCCTGGATGAGCTGTGAACTCATTTCTTTTCACCCCTGATACTCAAAACAGGAAAACAAATTAAAATCATGATGGAACAGTCTGTCTCCAGTATTAACAACAACATGAGAGTTTATCAGCTATTTACATTTTAGCTTATTCCATTTCCATTCCACACCCGGAAACCCCAAACCCAGTTGTCTCACAACCCCCCTCAGTCCTGCTGCACCTGCTGCTCCTGCTCTGTGGGAGCAGGGTGGATTTACCTCAGGATGTGAAAACTGATCCTGTTTCTCAGCTCAGGAAAATCAGATCCTCTGCCTCCAAACAAAATAAATAATTGCACTGCAAACGGCACAACCGTTCCTGTGCAACCAGGAGGGTTAAGATAAAAGCACTCGGCTTAAAAAAAGCGAAGCGGTAAATAAAAGGCATTGCTCCCAAAGACACCTGAACCCAGCCCCATCTTCAGGGGGAAATAAAAATCTATAAGTACAACTGAGGCTTCTCTATTGCTGTCAAGAGGCAGGAGGAGGCTTTCTGGACTGGAATATCATCAAGATAAAGAGCAGCCTAGAACAAAAGCTCTCTGCGGCAAAGGGCAGCGCTCGCTCTCCAGGCTGAGCCCGCGCTGTCTGAGGCCATCGCCCCTCACACGTTAACACTTCTGTGCACCCCAGAAAGGTGTTTTTAAGGACACTGAAGCCTTCTCTCCACCCTGTTGGACATGTGGGTGCTGCTGGAATGGGCAGCATAAGCCAAGAGGCAGGATAAGGTTATACCCCTAGTGCTTGTTTCACCCATATTCACTCTTTGTCCTTTTTACCCAGATAAAACAAGAAATGCTCTGCAGAAGTCCCAGATTCACATTCTGCCAGGACAACAGGGCCCTTTCTGCTGGGCCCAGGGACTCTCAGGAGCTCCAGAGTGGAGCTGGGCTCACTGGAGATGCTGTCGCTGCCTCAGCTACCTGGGCTGAGCCCATGCTAAGCCCCCATTGTGTTCAGGCAGCAGAGGAGAAAAACAGGGATATTAACCTCTAACACTGATGAAAATAATAGCCACAATAAAACCAGGGTGAAAACCACGGTGGCAGTAATTATTCTGCTCTCATTTACCCGGGAACAAGCAGAGCCCATAGGAATCCTGGTCCCTCCAGCGAGTCCATGGAGCAGAGCAGGGCCAGGGAATGTCGGGGCAGTGGAGCCCCTCTCTGCCCCCCACAGGGTCAACACCTCCAGCCAACCCGTCTGGCAGGAGCCCACAGTGGAAAATCTCCTGGGCTGGATGTGGGAAAACCAACCAACCAAGGGGCCAAGTGCACTGAATTCCTGCTTTTGAGTCTGGCTCTTAAATTCCTTCAGACCCGACTTACAGAGAAGGGGGCGCCACAAAAGCCAACCTGTGAAACCAGAACAGACCTTTTGGGATTTCTCGTGTGCACACGGCGGGGAAACCAAAACTCCTTTTATTTGTTCACTCCCTATTCCTTGGTATTCCCGACGTTCCCGCATCCTGCTGCTGGCTAAGGGTATAGAACAAAACACCAGGGCTAAATCACCCAGGGTTTTGTGTGTGGAGAGCAATGATCATTGCTATTTAAAAAGAAACTGTTTCTTCTCCCCCCCCCCTTTTTTTTTTTTGAGATTCTCCATGTCTGTAATTAATTTTTGACATAAATAGCACAATTCCCTTCCATGAGTGATCTTAGTTCTTCTCAGGTTTAAATGTCACTCTTCTTTGAAATCTTCTCATTCAATAATCAAGTTGGAGCTAATAAAAAATTCAAAGGTGCATCTAATAATAATGAAAGAATAGCAGCAAAAAACATGCATCTGCATTTATGCCAAAGAACAAGGGATAGAAGAGACAAAAATGTAGGGAAAAAAGAAATTAGAGGGAAAATCATGATATTGCTGAAGTGCTGCTCTCACACTAAGACCAGGGGGATTGGGATAAGGCTAAAGTTAATTGCATTTCCAGATGACAAACCTCTCACCTCTGAACTGAATGGCTCTTTATAAAAGCTATCAGTAATAAACTGTAAATCTCAGCTATGATTGCAAATAAAGGTCATCCCTTTCATGCTGCCACTTTCCTGGGCCTTATTATATTCCTGTCTGAACCTTTCTTACTTCTTAAGGTGTGCTGGCTGCCCATATAAGCAATCAGGAAGGCTTTTTGATTTTATTTTGAAAGACACAAGGCAATGGGATTTACATTCTGGCACCGCACTGATCCAAAATGGAAAATCACTGAATTTTGACAAGCAGACAGAATCCTGCCAGCAGAATTAATCTTCATCTTATATGAATGCAAAGAAAGGCAATCCCTCCTCTCCACTCCTGAAATCTGTATTTCCTTCTTCACCACTACAAACGGGCATCTCCAATTTTCTTTTAGCCAAATGTGAAGATGATTGTGATGCTACTCAGGGGCTGGTGAAGCTCCCAGGCACTCCATCAGCTCACACCACCCAGATGTTCTCAGGGTTGCCTTCCCAGACTCTGCAGGGGATGTGTGGGATGCTGGGACCTGACTGTCTATTCAGAAAGAAAATTCTCCATCAGAGAAAAAATTCACCTCAGCTCGAATTCTCCTGAGTGATTTTTCTCTGCAGAATATACCGTATTTGTGAACGTTGATTTCTGACACAAAGAATCCAACCCTCAAACCTGACGCTGTGAGAAAACAGACCATTCATTACAGAGGCTCCAATCCGAGTAAGCAGAACAGTAAACAAAATGCAGAGTGAATCTGGGGGCCATCCCATTCATCCCATTCCACTGCTGCACCACCAGGAGTCCTTTGCAATGGGTTGGTGCTGACAAGTCCAAACCAAGGGATGTCAGGAAGGAGGGAGGGAGGCCCATGGGATGGTGCAGACCTGGGTCTATTTTCAGTGCCAAGAAGGACTCCAGAATGGGAACACAGGACTCAATCCAGACACTGACTTTAGACCCCTGGGGGATGTACTGGGGGTACGGGTGTTGTTGGAGCTGCACAACACCAGGACACACATGGACAGCCCAGTCCCATTGCCCTGAGAGCTGGGATGAACCCACATCCTTCTCATCCTGCCCGTCCCTCTGAGCCACAACAGATCCAAACTGAGCAGCATCTGTCTGATCAGGTGTGACCAAACTTAAGAGACATTTTCCATGTCTGTCAAGCAGGAAGGGACCCCAGAGATGGCCACGGAACCAGCACAGTGGGTTTATCTGCAGATCTACAGGGTGATCTGGGACATGGGGAATCCAGGAAAACTTAACTTTAAAAAATGTTTATGTTTGCAGCATATGCAAACAGGGAATCTAAGGAAAGCAGCCTGGTGCGTCTGTTGGACCCTTTATATAAGAAAAAAATAAATACTGAAATTGCACAGCAATTGGTATAAGGAACAAGTAGATGGGATGGGATAATTATCTTCTACATCTTCAGGCTCTTGGAAAATGTGACAATAGCATCTCGCAATGAGGATTCTGACAAGTCCCACATGCAGCCAGGTTTCTTTCAGTTTAGTGTTTAATTTCAGCTTTCTATTTTGAAGTGATACACTGATACTCTAGTTAAGAGGGAGGAAGGAGGCACTTTGGTTCAGTGCTGCAGCGTTCCTCACTCACAACTACACTGGCCCCAATACATCATTCCTCCAGCCCTGTGTAATCCTGCCAAGGTACCACACCCCTCCATCCTTTCCATCCCTAAATTCCAGTCTTGGAAAGACTAAAGAGAGACCTGTGATCAAAGGAATGCTGCAGCATATACTGATTTTCTAGGGGCTTTGTTTCCTTGGCCATTGTTACTTACACTCAGGTGATCTGTCTAGAGAGAAGCAGCTCTTGGTGAACACCCGGCCCCAGCTGCAGCCCAGGGTGGGCACAGCTCCCCCAAAGCCAGGCAAGCAGGACTGACTCCTGGGGCGTGAGCTGGAGACAGAACCTTGTGGGTCCTTCAAACTCAGACTAATCAGTGATTCTTCATTCTGCTGCTGGGGGACTCAGTGCTGTTCATTGTTTTCACTTTTTCTTTGATCTTGAAGACAAAGCCCTCGATTTTCATAGAGGACGGTAAGTGGGGAACCTTGAAGCCTTACTGTGTGACACAACAGGCCTCGTGCAGCTGGAGGCAAATGCCTTCCCCTCATCTCTGCAGACCCCAAGCGCCTTCATCCGCATTTCACCTCCTGTGTCTTCTCACAGCCGGGAAGTCACATCTTGTTCCACACTTCCCCCTCAACCTTCTGCTTAGATGCCCAGAAAAATCAAGCAAACCTTGTGAAAATTATTCCAGGCATTAACTGTCTGTAGCACATGATAATTACCAGCCTTCCCCGTGTGGAGCATCCCTACTCCGGGTGTGCTCACCAGATGTAACCCTGGAACAGCGATCAGGGTTTTACAGAACACATTCATTAGCTGCTCTTTCAGCAATGGGGCTGTGTTTGCAGGAGATCTTGTTTAGCACTTGCACAGGTATTTGTTTGACCCTGGGGAAATGAGAGGAGTATAATTTGGGTATTCCTACATTGATACCAGGAGGGATTAGAGTTTCAAGATTTTAGGGGAACTGCTCATCTCCTGGACACATCCTGCCCGTGCTGACTGACCCTGCTTTGTATCCTGCTCCCCTTTCCACTCTGCCCCAGCACATGCCCTGTGCCCATGGCTGCCCACTGGGAGCATCCATGGGCAGAGGGTGAGGCAGCACTGCCTGAGATCAGCCCCGTGGGCTCCAAGGAGCACCCAGGGAGAGCAAGCGAGGGTTCGTTTCTGCTCTGTGCGGAGTTGCCTGAGGTTCTTCTACCGAGGACGACGGAATGAGCACCTGGGCAAATAGGCTTTGAAACCTGACTTCACAATGAAATGTGATTGTTTCTGTTGTGTCTAAGGCCAAATGCTCTTGACATGGAGGAGAATTAATTTGAGGTCTTGCTGCAACAGCCACAGCCTGAGAGGCTTCTCCTGACAATCCCTGTCCTTCTGTATGTTTGCATCCCAGGGATTAGAACAGCTCCCAGGCAACACATGATCTGCAGGACCTCAGTGCCAGGCTGGGATGGGTCTGTGGTCACCACATAGTGCACAGAGCCTGGCATGGTGTAGTTTAATTGTGGGAGTCAAGTCCACAAGTCTCTTAATGAGGAGAGCACGACATTTTACCCTGGACTGCACCAACATTCACAAAGCACGCGGCAAAGAAAAACTGCTGCACGTGACAAGAATTAGGTTTGATTCCAGCAAAAGCCTCTGAGAAGAACCTGCCTGCCAGGTCCACCTTCCTCCCTCTCCTGAAAGCCTCACCTGGATGAGGACCACTAGAGACAGGAGAAGGTCTGGCACAGGCAGCACACCTGGCTCCATCCTTCCCACGGCACCAACAAAGGAGCTGCGACCCCGAGGGCTGACAAAGCCTGGCTGGGCAGAGAGGGCCCCAAGGCAGCCCCAAGGATGCTCCCCAAGCAGGAGTGGGGCAGATGGCCCTGCAGGAGCTGGAGACACTCAGCCTGTCACCTCACGTCAGTCACAGGGACCAAAGGGCGCCTCTGACACGGCACATTGGGGGACACATCCCACAGGCACACGGGCAACTGGATTATTTGTGTTATTAAAAATAAGTACAGGCAGCACACACCAACCGTGTGAAACTGAACTAATTGCTGGAAATAGAATAAAAATTATATTGTATGTATAACACACGAGTTACTGAACCTTCTGAATTCACAGGATCCCAAAGAATTATTTTTAAATCGCTCTATAATAAGTATAGATCAAGGCAGCAGCATCCAACTCGAATGCTGAAATGTAATCAGTCAGCAGAATATTTTTTTAAGCTTAAAAATACTCCCTTTCTTTAAAATGGACACTAAAGCCCTAGGCAACGTAACCACTGAGGTTTTATTATAAAATACATTTCAAAAGAATGGCTGAAAGTCTTAGGAGCACAGGAGATGAAAAAGAAAAAGTAAACAAGCCTTATTCTACCATTAAATGATAAATTAAAAGCAGTATTTTGCTGTTCTACCTCATTTTTTAATCACAGTGCTCTGGCTATGGTGGTGTGGGCTTTCCCATCAAAAACCACCTATTATTAAAGGTTTACAATTTGACGTTGGGGACCCCCGGTGGCCTAGCGGTTAAGATGCTGGTCTCTCAGCGCCAAGGCTGCAGGTTCGAATCCCCCGGGTAGATGGAGCTCGTCAGCCCCTAAGGCCATC
>JAWWLV010000021.1:20176780-20226815 GCA_035041135.1 Platyrinchus mystaceus | reverse complement strand
CCATTGCGCAGGCTTGAAAGGTGGGAACACCTTTCCCAGATCTTCGTTCGCGAAGACTGGCCATTTACCTTACCTTTTTTATTACAATTTGACGTAGCCATCATCTGTCCCAGACAACAGTCAGGTAAAAACCTCATTCCAAGTCCAAATTTTCATTACATTTTCAGAAAAAGCACTGCCTGCTTGACATTGCAGGCAGAGCCACAGAGAAATACACCCCTCACACATGCCCTTTAAAAATTTGAGTAATTTCAGAATGGAGGCTTTCGGGATTTTCAGAATAATAGTGGAGATACTGGATGTGCTGTTGTTGCCATCAGATAAAGAGCTAAATCTTAATCCTCCCTGCTATCTTGCCTGGGTGCAGATTATGCCACAGCACATCTCTGTAAAATGCTGGAACAAATACCAAGGAAATACTTGCCTGGGAAAAAGGAGATTTACAGAGTGAGAGAGATGGGCCAGGTTTATAGTCTCTTGCTCACTAAAATTTTTGCTAATTAATACTCAATTTGGTTTTGTTCCTACTGTAAATCTGTAATACAGGAAGACCAGTGAAAACACCTTCAGCTGTTAATCCATTACTAAACTTTTTTAGACAGACTTAATTTGGGTGACCCAAAGAAAGGCATTTCCAGCCCCCAGCAGCCTGGCCCAGTGTGACAGAACACTCATATAATCACAGCTCTGTCCAGACTCGTGGGCCTAAACACTGACTGAAGCCAGGGAACCCTAATAAAGACATCTGCTATAAACATCTCTGCACTGTGTTTCATGTAATCCATGAAATCTTAATTCTTTATTGTGACACTTGTTCATATAAGAAATTGCATCTTTAATCAGGAGCCAAACTCACCCCAACATAACCCTCACCACAAAGTACCTTTTTGGCTCTTATTTCAACTGAAAGAAATCATGGAAACCCAGGTTTGGGTTGGAAGGGACCTGAAAGATCAGGAGGATTCCAAGCCCCCTGCATGGATAGGGACACCTTCCACTATCCCAGGGTGCTCCAAGCCCCAAGCCCCATCCAACCCGGCCTTGGACACTTCCAGGGATGGGGCAGCCACAGCTGCTCGGAGCCAATCAGCAATATTAAATCAACAGAATAATGTGAGGGGGAAAAGGAAAAAGACAACCGTGGACAAAATAAAAAGGAAAGTTTTATTAATGCTAAACACACTTTCCCTGTTGGGTTTACACCACTGCTCCTATAACTGTTTCCAGATGGTTCGGCAACCGTCGGAGCAGTGAGCCAGGAATGACACGGCAGCCAGTGCCTCTTCCACACCAAGGGGGCAAAGTCCTGGGCATAAACATGAATTATGGGTTTGATAAACACAAAACAAAGGTAGAGACGCATTGAGAGGAGCAGGAAGCAAAATTAAAAATGAATTTAAAAAAAAACCAAACCCTGGCAGCTGAAGAGTTAAGCACAACCTTCTCCCTTTGAACAGAGCCTTCTGTAGTAGCTAATGAAGGTAATGAAATATGACATGTAGTTTGGCCCTTGACCACAGCGAGCACCTCCCTCCCCTCTGCCTGGCGAACAAAGCCAAAACAGATGTAGCTGCCGCGGCGGGTTTGGGGTTGACGGCTGTTACACAGCGCAGGGCAGCGGGCGCGTTCCCAGGGGCACAGCCAGGCCACGGGCAAGAGGAGCCAAAGCCACCCTATCTGTGCCACCCAGACCTGCACTGCTTCCAGCCTCTAACAGACCTCATTCCATACGACCACATTCCTTCCATAAAAGTGAACATGAATATGGAATGCTAGTGGAAGGTGTCCCTTCCCATGAGACGAGCTCTGAGGTTCCTTCCAACCCAAACCAGTCTGTAATTCCATGAATATGTGTTTTTATGTGCCCAACTAGTTTCTCCACTGTTAGTCTAAATACAATTTAATGAAAAGTCTTACAAAAAAAAAAAAAAAGGTACTGTTTGTCCAGGGAGAGCTTCACATCACAAATTATCACGCTCCTACCTCAGGGAAGTGACCTACTGCGAACACGGCACCCAGCATTTCGCTAGTACAGAGCCAGGGATGGAGAAAGCTTTTCTAAAATATACCCTTTTTTAAGAAAAAGCTTTTCAATTCACAAAATACCACAGAATTTATTAACCTTTTTAAGTTCTTTCAGAAGTTCCTCACTCATGCCTTGCTCTAGGGCAGCAGACTTGCCTTTGCCTCACTCTGGGCAGATGTCGGTGCCAGGTGATAACCTTGAGGAGGTACCAGGTGAGAATGTGTGCCAAGAGGTACTTCATCACCTAAGGACAGGGAAGCTCCACCACAGCTGCTGGTTAATACCAAATATGTGCATAATGATCCCTGCTGGACCAGTGACATTAGCTCCGTCCCTCCCTTGGTTGAGCAACAGCTGCACCAGGGGATGTCTCATTTCTCAGGGTTGAGGTCACCCATCCATCTCCCCTGAACACCCGCTGGGTTTGTGGGGACAGAGGGGTGCAGGCAGCCCTGGACAGCAGAGGAGCTCTAGGGTGGGGTTTGTTGCCACCGCTGGGACGTGCAGCTCGTCAGAAAGTCTGACCTAAGCAGGCCACGCTCCCCTCACAGCCGGGACAAAGGGCTCTCTGGGGAGGAGCAGGCAGAGCCCCGACCTGCCCGAGCTGCTCTCAGAGGGTTTGTCTGTCTCCACCACTCCACAGAGAGCCACGGGGGCTGTTCAAACGGCTGCTCCTGCCTCCAAGGGCACATGGACACCACCCTGGGTGACATCTGCATCCTGCCAACACCCTCCTTCATGGGAAGGACCAGTGACCCCCCAGTCGCTCAAACTGACAAAGTTCCGAGACACTCAACAAAACTCAACACTTGGAGTAAGCCTAAAAAACAAAGTGATCTCTGCAGATTGTTAAACCTATAGATACAGCAAATGAGTCCTCCAGACTCACAGCTGACGGGAGCCATTTGGCCCAGCCAGTAGAGTCATACACCCTCCCACAGTGTTCACACATGCTTCATGGAAGCCACTGGCTTTTGTGATTGCCCTCACTGAAGAACACATGTAGTATCTATAAAAAAGCTATGTACAAAATGCTGAAGCTGCAAAAAGCTAGAAAACTCTATCATTAAATTTACCTATTCAACCTTAATTTGTCCCTCTGTTGCATATGCATTATCACACATGCCTGAATTATATGCTAATTTGCTATCGTTCTACAGGAGCCTGACCTCATTTAGTGAGCACAGCAGGGCATGCTCTGGGGTGGTGCTGAATAACCAAGTCCTGTGCTGGCTGTAGACACACGGCCTCTCCTCAACCAAATTCGGGTACTTAACTCATGCACGTGACCTCAACCACAGCGACTCAGTTGTCTGTGTCTAAGAAGTGGTTATAGTGAGTTATTTTGCTTTATGCCATGTGATAACATGGTATTTCTCAAGGAAGTGTTGAGGGTATTTTCCCAACTGTTTACTAAGACCCAACATCCCTAATAGATTATGAATCCAGAAGGAAAGGATGAATTTTGGAGCCAGCACCACTGTTCCCTGTGCCCACAACAGCCAAGGCTTCTCCCAGAGAAGCCCTACAAGCTGATGGGATTTCAGGCTGGGTCAGACACATCCACTCAGGGAGAGCAAGCTGGGGTTGTGCAAACTTGGGCACTTCCAAAATTTTTTGGCTCATTGCTTGATTTTACAAACTTTAATGACCTATGGGCACATAAAGCTTTGAACACTTAAATGTGTGAAATCAGCCTCCTTAAATGACTTTGCTGGGCCAAGGGCAGGGACACTGACAGGCCCAGACTCAGAGACTGGCACATGCTGGGAGAGCCCTCATGGGGTCTGAGAGGTGGTCAGGGCAAGAGCCAGTACAGCCTAAACTGCAGGACCAGACCTGGAGCCACAGTGGGATCCGTTCCCCTCCCCGGGTCCAGACCTGGAGCCATGGCAGGAGCAGGATCCGCTCCCTGCAGCACCAGGCCCTTGGCAAAGTTCGGTGTGGCAGAAAGGGGAGGCAGGCCCTGGGAAATTGATAGCCTGTTCCAAGTGTTATTTATCATTCCCAGCACAGACACTGACATGTGCCTTTTGAAAGGGGATACTGTACCTTTAACCTTGACTCTGAGCGCGCTGGTAATTTGGGATGCGAGCCTGGGTTCAAGCGGGGTGACCTTTCGGGGGGAGGGGTGGGACTGCATTTATTTATGAGGCAGTTGGAAATTTTTGACATCACATGCTAGTCCCATTATTCACATGTTACATGACACGAGATTGGCCCTTTTAATGCAACAACATCACATCAAAAAATCTGATTTTCTGCTCTGACAGCAGGCTTGTCCTCTGCAGCTCCCCAAAATGTAATCTGTGTGGGTTAAAGGCCACAGGAAAGTGATTTAAAAATCACACGGAACGTGGAAAAACAGGTCCTGGACCCTGAGTGAGAGCAGGGATGCTCAGAGGCTGGAAAGAAATGATCTGTTAAGTGCAAAAGCCCAGCTGTATCCCTGAGAGGGGAATCCCTCTGCATGATTCCTGGGATGCGGTGCCTGGGGGTCCCCAGCATCACTCCCACCCACCAGATTTGCCACGGCAGGGATGGATCCCACCTTTCCTCACTCTTCCCCCTGCTCCCGAGATCCACCCTGAGCAATATCCTCCCCAGTACACACACATAACACACCCAACCCCCCCAAAAGCAGGAAAGGCTTTTTTTGCAGCACAGAACACCATGAACCTGCCTGCATTCAGGAGGGCAAAATGGGGTTTTCCCCACATAAAAAATAAATACACCACCAAAATCATTCATTAAGTTTACTCTGATAATTCAATCTGGCAATAACAGTGTTTTCTATGCACAAACTTCAGAACTTCCTTCCAGGGCTGTGGCTCAAAGTGAGGGGTTTGCTAATCCAGCTCCCTAAGAACGTGCCCACACTGTGCAAAGAGCTCGAGCACAGAACTACACTCTCATTTTCATAGAATTTAAAATATCAGCTAATGCACTTAAAGCTAATGAAATATATTTCACAATAATGCACCACAAAGCACATATATTAAATTACTCATCAGCTAATTCCACAGAGAGAAGAAAAGAGTTTATATGTTTAATTTTTCTAAATATCCTTGGTTGTGGGCAAGCAAAGGAGAAATTTTGATTTATATCTGAAAAAGTGTTTCTAAGATTGCTATAATTTCTTTATAGAAATATCACATGCTGTTGATGATGAAGCTGATACTAAAATAACATTACAAGTAAATAAAACAGGCTAATCTTATCAATATTTTTATCAGTTTAAACACAGTTCTTTTCTACTGTGTACACGCAATGAGAGAAACAAAACCCAAAAAAACCATTCAGGTCAGACAGGACTTGGAACAAGCTGGTCTGCTGGAAGGTATCCCTGTCCATGGCAGGGGGTGGAATAAGATGAGCTTTAAGGTCCCTTGCAGAACCATTCCATGATTCTATGATACTAAGAGTGAATAAATCTCTTATAGGTCCAAAGGATGTTCATTGTGCTCTTGCAGAAGAATTTTAGGTGTATTATTTACTCCAGGGGAATCCAACTGAGGGCACAACAGGGGATCACTGGCCAAGCAAGTGGGACAGGAAGGTGAAGGTGGGTGAGAGCATCCAGGTTAATGAGCTCAAACATCTCCAGGAAAACCCTCCTCCAGGAGCAGGAGGAAGAGGCTCCTAAGGCACTAATACATTTTTACAGATTTATAAGGGGTTTGAAGCCAAGTCCCAAGACTGGCAGAACACAGAGGGGGAATTATTTTCTTCTTATTAAAAGAATGAAAAGATCCACCATTGATTTTGTCCTTCATCACCACACAAAAAACCTCCCAAGCACGGCGAGGATGACGGTCTGGATTATCACAACACCATAAATCAAAGTGAATGTATTTATTAGGGCGCCTCTCTTTGTTGCACATGTGTGTGCTGTTTGTTGGCCCATACTGTTATTATTTTAATTTATGGTTTGCTTTTTCCACTCTTTCCTCCTCCTCACAACACTGGAGCCTGTCCACAAGTTCTCCTCATGCCAGTTAAAATCAGCATAATGAAATGTCACGGCCAGATCCCATTGCTCCGAAGGACGTGTCCGTGGAGTCCTGCAAAACTTCACTGCTGGGGGTTCACCAGCAGGAACGGAGGCTGGAACACGGCTGGGTAACAAAGCCCACAGCCCTCCTCAGGTGCCTAAAGCTCCAGCTATAATTAAGTGCAGTAATTTTAAGCAATTTGCAGATCACACCTCACCTCTCAATACAGGCATGTTCAGTGCTGTGCTGGGTGAGGGGAGCAGGGAGCTGTGCAGAGGAGTCCAGCTCAACTCCCCATCTGCCCCAGCTTCATTCAAACCAGACCTGACAAGCTCATCTGGGGCAGCCAATGGCAGCACCCGCTCCCAGGATTCACCAGGCACAGACACAGCTCCAGGCATGCAAATCCACCCTTGGGTGCTCAGGAAGCACAATATTTCCCCCCAGAACACCCACTGCGGGGTCTGTTATTTGCTCTCTGGACTTTTGGGGTGATTTGTTTTAATCCTCTCTTGGAAACCATGAAATTTTAGGGTTTTTTTTTCTCTTTTTAAGAGTTGCTGTAGAATCACAGGAGGGGACACACCAGAGACTGAGCCCCTTCCAGCTGTACGAGCCAGGTCAGCACCACTGAGGGGATGGATGGGAAGGAAGATCCCATCCCTTCCCACTGAAGAGACCTGAAGACTCTGCAACTGTAATATCGAGACAAATCATACAATCATAAAATCATTAACCTCTATAGATAATCGTGTCCAGCCATCAGCCCAGGACTTCTACCATGTTCACCACTAAACCATGTCCTCAAGTGCCACCTCCACATGGTTTCTGAACACTGCCAGGGATGGAGACTCCACCACTGCCCTGGGCACCTGTGCCAGGGTGGACATTTCCATGAAGAGGTTTTCCCCAATATCAAACCTAAACCTCCCCTGGTGTAACCTGAGGCTGCTTCCCCTTGTCCTGTCACTTGTTATCTGGGAAATAAATAAAGTTGCCAGAACCAAGTTCAGGTATTGCTGCCTCTGCCAAGGCTTCACTCCAGCTTTTCTTATTTAGAAACTGGACATTGTGCCAATCTGACCATAAGGTGTCAGTTCATGTGAACTATTTGCCCCACCCCTGCACTCCACCCACACTGAGGACAAGCTGAGTAAGGAGGGACCTGGGTATGAATAAAAAACAGCATCTTTGAGGAAGGGAGAATTTCATCAAAACATCAGATTCAACACCAAACTGAAAGAACAACACAGAAGAACCACATGGAGTTTCATTTCCAGTATTACTGAGGTTAATTCCTTGCTGGTTTTGTCTTTGGTGCTTTGTTGGGTTTTTCCCAGAGAAGAAGAGGAGAGATCACGGGTTGGAGTTTGTGAGGCTCCTCTGCCTGCCCCCACCCGCTGCTCCTGGAGCTGCTAATCCACTCAGATGCTCAACAGCAGAGCCTCGAGTTTTCACGGATTTATGCCCTGCACTGCTCACAGCTCCATCTGTTTCACGGTTATTGTTCTCACCGACTCGACTTCATCATTTAAATTATTAACAGCAGAATTACACTGACTGAGATCTACAATGGGCAGCTTTCAAATATAAAGGCTTCTATCGATACATATTGACCGGAACAGAAATTGGGAGAAATTTAGATTTAAGGGTCATTGCTTTGTATCAGTGCCGATCAGGGGTTTGGAGATGAGAATCACAGGGGAAAAGCTGGAAAAGCTGCTTTAGATGGTCACCTGCAGATTAACACTCATGTTCAAGTACCTTCACTTACTGAGTAGCCTGGAGCTGCCCAACTGAGGTGCCACACATCAGAGCAGGTGGTGCTTTCATCGCTTCTTGGACCTGCCCCAGCACCAGCCCCGTGTCCACGGCCAGGGAGGTGCCCCAGAGACCCCAGAGCAGCACACACTCCCCGTGAGTCTCACCAGGACAGAGCCTCCAGCTCGGGAGGAACATGGGCTCCTCCACCACATATGTTTGCAGAGCACACACCTTGTACAACCACAAGCAGCAAAGATGTAAGTTACACACTGGTGTAAATCAAACCCCAGTTAGAAGAACGCTGTAACTGAAGAGGGTGGAGGAGAAAAAGCAGGACAGGAGCATTGAGAACCTCCTGGGTTCCAACTCATTCATGTCTTCTCTGTCATCTTCTTATTAGGAAGAAAAAATAATTTCCTACCTGTTATACCCCTACTGCTGTCATTAACCATTCAGAAAAGAAAAATCAAGTGTCATAACTATGAAGTCTCAGTAAAGCACAAAACCCCAAGCAAATTCACTACTCTCCATTAACTACATTTTTCCAAATGTAGCACATGAGAAATGGTGATGGTGAAAAGCCACTTATGTTCCAGACTCCCAACCCCACCTGCTGCCTGCCCCAGCCCCTCGGCCACCAGACTCTGCATTCAGGGGTGACTCCAAACTGATCCCAACCTTAACAATATCCATTAATAACAGACCAGACAGTGCCCACATTCAGCCCACGCATATGGTTTGAATCCAGGGCATTTGCTGTTCCCATGCACTGCGTTACACATTTATACTGAAATAAAAGCTTTTTCCCCCCTCCCCACTTCTGGGGTAATTGGCAGATGGATCTGATTCCGAGAAGGGTAATCAATGCATTCAAAGAGCCTCGACCATGCTGCTGTGCCCAGGCTTCAAATGCTCTATTACACAAGGTTCTGTGGACATTTTTTTAAAATTAGTCAAAGTTCCTGCAACTTTTCATGGGAGATTTTCTTTTAAAAAACTCCAGCCTGCTGCAGCAAGTTTCCCTGCAATCAAGTCAAAAACCCAACACAGCTTTCACCATACTAATAATGAAAGTCTTATGTGCACAGACAAGTTCCTTTCAAGTAAAAATCAAGTGTATTTTCATTACATCCTATATCCGAACTCACAACACTCCACTAGACACCCAGGCAGGAGCTGACCCAGTTAGAAGCTGGTCCCAGCAGGTTTCACAGCCACCAGGTGCAACCAACACCTGAGCACACAAACTGCATTTCAGAGAGCAACAGTGAAAACAATACCAGGGAAAAAATCCTACTTGTATGGTGAGGAAGAAGAGACAAAGCAGGAGTTTGAGGGGGAGTCAGCATCAGGATTTGCCAGAATATTTGTCAGAATAGGCTCAAGAAATATTAAGCCAGAGCTGCCCCCAGCCCCAGCACACAGATCTACCAAAGCTTTCTTGAGACAATGACCACAAAGCAACACTTCAACTCTGAAAACCACAGGGCTCAGGGACAGGCTGGCTGAGAACAGACACTCCAGCAGAACCTCACTGCTGTACTTATACTGCACGGGGGCATTTCATCAGAGACACGTGCAATTAAAATCATCTCTTGATTCCTACAACTGCAGAGAAGCCGAACCAACAAACCACAGACAGAAATCCAAACATACCTTGACTCCTCTCGGAACAGACCCTTCTCTCTGCCCTCCCAGTACCGTTATACTCAGTGTTCTCACCTCCTCCACCCTTGTTTATATTCTCTCCCTCCTACCCATAAGACACCTCAGCTCCCACTCCTGCAGCACTTGGTAAGGATGCCCCACAAGCTGAGCTCCAGCAGCTGATGCTCGTATGAGTTGATGCACTCACAGGGTTCAGGTGTAGCCCACTGCCCTCACACCTGAAGCAGCCCTTTGCAACAGGAGGCCTCCAAGGAGAATTAGCAATAAAACCAGAGGAATCCTTACAGCCCAGAAGTATAAAATGAGTTCCTTTATGCAATGGGATCCCACAGAAGAAGTGCATCAGAGAGACTTGAAGCATGATTCTTCTGGAAAAGGAGCAACCTATTCCTGTCTCTACCACTCTTCTCTTTCCTCATTGTCCATAATTAGACACCTGACACCAATGGCCCCCAACCCTCCATACTCAGATCTAGCAGAGATGGGCTGCTGTGTTTGGAAAAGGTTCTGCAGATGTTGGTAAGCAGCCACACAGGTTCTGGCTGGGTATCTGACCAGTGTCATCATGAGGGCTACAATGTGCAACAAGAACTCACTGTGAAAATATTCTGAAGTTTATCTGTGCATTGCTCTCTTTCAGATCATCTTTTTTTCCCAACAACACCTAAAATCAGAGGGGTGATAATTAGTCGATACACTAGTCCAGTTAATGTTTCCTATACTCCCCACAACTGTGTGTGAGTTCACAACAAAAACTCTGCCTGAGCTGTGGAGGGGAAATCACCCAAACGGACGGGCACGGCCACCTCCCTCCTGCCATCCTGCCACAGCCACCTCCCTCCTGCCACAGCCACCTCCCTCCTGCCTCGCGGGCTCTTCCAGCCGGGCCTGAGCGCGGGATCACCACAGAAAGCATTAGACATGCTCTGGAAACCCTTTGCCCAGCTGCTCATTAGGACTGCATTAGTCTGTAAACTCGAGCGCAGAACGCCTAGTTCAAGTTGCTCTTTCTTGATGTACTTGAAAGGTCCTGGGAATTTATGGCAGGATAATGCGGAGCACAGCACCTATTTATGAGTTGATCATTTGTACAAAACCCCCCTCAAAGCACCGAAGGTTACCATTCGACCAAGAGCTGCACTTAGCTGCTCAGAGGGCAAGAAAGCCAAGTATATGAAAGTTAAAAGCATTAATAAAAGTGTGACTTATAAATTACTTCATCTTTGTCACCCTTTTTGAAATGGGGTGAGAGAGGCCAGGGTAAATTTATTTTTTAAGTGCTTTCTGAGACCTGCAAGGGTCAGCCCTGAAATGCTGTACTCTATAAATCATTCCATGCGTATCTGAGAGATGCAAGTGCATCATAACATTAACAAATATTGATTTGTTTATCATTTGCAACTGTTTATAGCTAAACAGCCGTGTCTATACCGTTTGTAGGGAGAAGAAACTTTAATCCCTGAGAATGCAGAAGAGAAGCTGCCTCAGCTGCAGGAGGAAACAGCAATCCCCGTTATCCTGTCACCCGACTGCTGGCTCAGGGTACGTGTTACCGGCGGATTATGAAACCACTTATTTCACCAAATGACTGAAATTTCCAGGCGTTCCATGGAACAGCTCCTGTCACTGCTGAGAGCCAAGTGAAACCCCACATTACAGGGCTCGGCTGAGCCATGGCACAAGGAGAGAAGGCAGAGCAGTGCAGGAAAAGGCTGAATGGACGCAGCGCTGTCAGAGAACCGAGGATGGGTGTTCCCCCTGTCCTGGCACAGCTCCAGTCTGCTGTGCCACATGGAGCCCAGCAGAAGAACGGCCACACCACCCTTCCCAGACTGCCACCAGCACCTGGCCCCAGGTTTCTGCTGGAATAAATGACACAGGAGCAGGAATCGGCCCCCGGAGCCCTCCAGGTTGCCCAGCAGGCACGGAGCATCCTCACTGCCACCGGAACATCACCTCTCACCAGAGCCCAGCAAGCCCCATGGCAGGGCTTGGAACAAGATGAGCTTTAAGGTCCCTTCCCACCCAAACCATTCTGTGACTCTGTGATTCTCTGAACTGACCTCACACCATCAATCCTGGCCAGTTCCAGACCTGATAAAACAGGGCAGCATCAACTGGTCTGAGTTCTCCTTGGCTTAATATTATTCAGGAGGTTGTAAATGCAGGGAAGATACCTGGAGCAACAGGAGGAGGCTGGAAAAAACTACAATAAGGATCTCATTACCCTAATGAGGGAGACAAACTATCTGGCAAACCCCTTCCCGATGCTTTAAATCATGACATATTAGGGTACAAACCAAACTGTTTCATTAAGCAATAATACAATAAAAAAGGGTTCTCTCCCCTCCTTCTTTTTTTAAATCACACAACTCTCTGCTTTTATTTATTTTTGGATGTAAACAGGCTCAAAAACCAATTTCTCTTCAGAACCACCCACCAACAAACTTTGTTAAATTTCACCTCACGGTGATATCAGTGTGCCCACACCCTCACCAAAGTTTCAGGGAGGCGATTCGGGATTTGGTGATTTCCCTGGGAGAAGGTTGTGCTGCATTTGTAGCAGTTCTTATCTGCAGCTAAACACCGTTAAATCTGTGAAATCCAGGTGTTTTAGGAGTCTATTCTTCAAGCTTAGTAGAACTGAGCCCTCAAACCCCAAACCATTCTTGTAGTAAAGCTGCAAAATCAAGTATTTCAGAACCAGAACAAAACCTGGAGGTGCCACAAAGCAGAAGTAGCATCAATTCCCTCTCTGGCTGGTGTCTCTGGAGAGAGCATCCGTGGGCTTCCGAGGAGCAGAAGTAGAGCCTGGGTTATAACTGAATAGCAAAGTTAGATCATCTGGAGATGATCTACCTCAGGCCCTATCTGCTCATGGAAAGAGCTCATTCTTCTTGGGGAAAATGGCAGCACAAAGCAACAGCTCCATGCCAGAGCTCAACCCCCAGCAAAGCTGAAATCAGCCTATTCCTTGGAGGCGCAGGGATAATTAATGGCACGGCCTGTGCCAGTGGGGAAGGGGTTGGGAGCTGCCCCTGGGGTGGATGGAGCTGGGCTGAGCAGGGCTCAGCCCCGAGGCCGCACACGGAACATCACTCCAGCACGGGAGAGAACACTCAGAAAGCCCCTCTCTTACCAATTACAGGTCGTCAATATTGACTATCTGAGGGATTTCCATGCTCAGGAAGCAAATTAGAAACTCAATACCTGAACTATTCCTAAATGCAGTTATCAACTTCAGAGTTTTATCTCATAAAACCAATTCAGCTTAGAGTTTAATTCTATTAAATTAGGGCTTAGAAATAAGATTTGCTCGGAGAATGAATGCATCATTAGTTTTAAAATGCAATATAGTGAAACCCAAAATGTGCAGCATTACAGTTTGAAGAATGAGTAAAGATGGCACCCACATGTGCTTCTCCCTAAATATATTTACCAGAAAAACCCATTGGCTCATTAGGACAGTGAGTGTTTTGGTGTGGGGGACATCCACCTTCCTTCAGAAATCATAATCCTCTTGTGTCTCCCCTTGGCACAAGTTTTTCCTTTGTTCTTAAAACCTTCTTATTTCAGCAGCTGACAGAGAAAAAAGAATCAGCATCCTCTTTCTTAATAAAAATGCCACAATGAGACCCTGTCGGGCTTGTGCCAGGCGTGTCAAAGGAGCAGGGACTAATACAGGAAACCTCAAGAACTCCCGGTTTTGTGCAAGTTACAGTATAGGGAAGAGTCACGTAGGGCTGGGTTTTAAATCAGGCTTCCAATAGATGAAAAGCACCCTTCCATGGGGTGCATGTAATCTCTGAATAGGGCCCTTAGTTTCCTGTGGTATTGTATTAGAAGTGATGTTTGATACAATAATGTGGGGATAGAATATGCTCAAAGCGGGCGCGGGGCCGGCGGGGCCTGTCCCCCCCCATTATGAACCGCGGCGGCTCTTTCATCCCACACCGAGTCCAACCCTTCCTGCAGCACCAGGATTACAGACTGGAACTTAGGGGAAAAGAGCAGGAGAAAGGCAAACACCACAGAGAGACACGACAAGTCTTGAACAGAAATGAGCTGTTCCGGGGACTCGCGTTTCCCCACCGCCCTCTGTTCCAGATGTGCCGTCTCAGATGGTCCAGTGAGAACAGCAGGCGGCTCTCCAGGCCTGGCCACACACTCTGCATTTTAAAAAGCTCCTTTTTCAAAAGAAAACAACACTGTCCCCAAACAGGATTGCAGAGTGAGTTACAAACCGTGCGGTGCTGCCACAGCATCACAGAATAATTGGCAGCCCATCGTCTCTCGTGCTGGGTTAAAGCTTTAGAGATGCTTTAGAATATGTGTTAATTTGCTATTTTTACTTGAGTAGACTATAACAGTTTTGTTCTTATTAGAAGTACAAAATTAAAACTAACTCAAATGATCTCATTATAAGTTTTGGTAGCAGAAGAGTCGTACGGAACTGCACAATTGACTGTATCAAGCCTAAAATACTCACCAGTACACGTTTTCATGTACCAATTCCCGTGGAAATGCACGGAAAGCTGTGAGAGAGAAAAGGCTGAAATGATATATGTGATATATGTCCATCTCATTACTGTGCAGCAGCTCAGGGGGTGCTGCCCACACCACCACCCCCTCCTCCATCAGCGTCTGTTTTTACAGTACTGAGTGAATTCTCATATTCAAAAAGGAGCCAGAGAAGCACAACACAGTCAGATGTTTGTGGTTTGCCATATGATCTTTCTCTTCCTTAATTTTATATTATATTTAGATCAAAACAGTTCTTGTATTTTACATGAACACAAGCTCAAACTTTCCCTTTTATATTCCACCTTCAAAAGCAGCAAGAGGCCGCCCCGTGTGCCAGGCCACGACTACAAAACGTTGTAGTTTTGCTCCAATTCATGTTTGCTTTTGGTTTTCATTGACTAGAATGATTTTATCTGTTCCAAAGAGTGGAGCAGAGCAGCTCAGCTGAGATGCTACAGGGCTGCTGACATTTGGAATGCTATTTTCAGTCCTATTTTACATATGCTTTCAAAATGTATCCTATGAAAAACAAAAATCAGATAGAAGAGGGGCTTATCGGTGTCTCTGGCAAAGCAGATGACCTACTTCCAGTCCCAAAGAAGGGGGAAATCCGTGGATATTGGCCGTGAAGTGAAGGGAAGAGTCAACACCAAAACCTGTAAAAGTGCCGGAGGAATGAAAATCCAGCCTGGAATGGGGCACTGGGGAGGGAGGAGGTGTCACAGCCTGGCTGGGGGAGGGACACACGGTGCTGGGTCCAGCAAACTGCCTTTTCCTGACTGCTGGTAATGTGCAAAAACAGCTGGGAAACAAAATGGTTTAGCAAGTGCAGCCTAAGAGGGAACACTGCCATGCACACCTTTTAATGGAGCGCTTCCCAAAATTCCAGAGTGGGGGAAAAGGAAGCACACAGGGCAAGAGAACCCCAGCATTCTTCAAAAACAGGAACAGATTCTTTGCAAAAACTCAAATGAATCAAGGCACCACCTGAGCAGAGAGATTAAAGGGAAAACTAAAATAAGAAGCTGTTAAGGTTATTAAAAATGCCTCTATCTGTGGCCAGAGCAGCAGCTCTCAGCTCCTCCCTGATCCTTCCCGTCCGTGTGGCTCTTTCTGCCTATAAACAAATTGTAAAAGATGGCAACAGCTAATTTAAAAAATAAAATGCAAAGTGTTGCGGCGGAGTCCAAATTGAGTCTGACAACCAAGGTCACATAACTTTTCACTTTTATTTAAAGGCATTGCCTTGATTACTGAAAAATATTGCAAGATACATAAACACAAATCCGGGGGCAGGACACGCAGCCTCCGAGGACTCCAGCCCTGCCTCCCTGTCCTTTGCTTTAAAAAGAACAACAGCAATAATTTTTTAAATTGCCAAATGTTGTGTAATTATAAAATTATAGAAAATTGTCAGAAATCATTGCTATAATTTTTTGAATTGTTGTTTTCAGTGTGAGCAGTATGTCCTGACCAGTCCTGTTACACCTAAATAAATTTCAGTTATTTCTAGAAATTTTAAGAAATGTTTCTGCTTTAATTCACATAAATGCAAAAGCTCTTGTTATACCTTTGATTTCTTTTAATTCTATTTACATTGTTCTAGGTCTTTTACTGCAACCTTTGGGAAAAGCTGATCAGTCTGGTTCTGGAAGCCCCTGAGTGTGGGGAAGGCACAGGGGCTGCAGCCCAAGGTGGCACTGACGGAGCAGACAAACAATCGCACGTCTGACGCTCCCGCTCTCCTGGGCCCATTAGAGCCTTCGGAGGTGGATCTCACTTACAGCTTTGTTTAAAAGGAAAAAAACACGGGTTCTGAGGAGAACCAGAGCCTGTTTGATGTTCAGCCTCTATTGTCTCGCAGGCAGACCTGAATGAAAGCTCAGAATTAAACAGCCTTTGAATACAGTTTTCATTGCAAGTGATCTAAAATAAAACAGCCTGGTTCCCACTTCCAAGTTTTCAGAGCCAGCTGCCACATTCCCCCTCACTCATACCCTTTCAAAGTTTATAAAATTAGGATATAATTTTGTCATAGATTTTTTATAAATTAAAGGCAGGAATCAGCCATTTTCTTTTCATTTGTAAAAATTCCTTTCCAGGACCTGGAGCTTTCCTTGGCCTCACTCACTGTAGTGCCTGAACACACTCAAATGTTCACACTTGCCCTGGGCTGTGAGAATTTCCTGCTGGAGTCACTAATATAGCCTTTAATTAGGAAATAAATATAAGGTAGCCTTATAAGCACACTTATAAGGCAACCTGAAGTGGACTTAGACTAGTTAAGCACTGGAGCCCCAAATATAGGAAGGACCTGGACCTGTTGGTCTGGGTCCAGAGGAGGCCACAGAGATGCTCTGAGGGCTGGAGCCCCTCTGCTCTAGACAGGCTGGGAGAGCTGGAGAAGAGAAAGCTCTGGGTAGACCTTAGAGCACCTTCCAGTGCCTAAAAGGGCTCCAAGAGAGCTGGAGAGGGACTTCGGACAAGGGCCTGGAGTGACAGGACAAGGGGCAATGGCTTCTCACTGCCAGAGGGCAGAGTTAGATGGGATATTGGGAAGGAATTCTTCTCTGTGAGACACAGGTTGTCCAGAGAAGCTGTGGCTGCCCCATCCCTGGAAGTGTCCAAGGTCAGATTGGACGGGGCTTGGAGTAACCTGGTCAGGTGGAAGGTGTCCCTGTCGATGGCAGTGGGTGGAATGGGATGATCTTGATGGTCCCTTCCCACCGAAATCATTCTGGGGTTCTACGAATTAGCTTTTTTTGTAACTGTATTTGTGCTTTTCGCATCTGAAAATTCTTTTAAAACATGATAATGAAAAACATGCCCAGGTAAAGTCACTCCCCAGCCTGGCTCGTAACACTCAAACGTTGCCCAGCCCTGGTATTTTAACTCAGCTGGTTTTGTACCAAGGTGCACCAGCTCATTCTTACTTGATGGCATTTCCATGCTAAGCTAAAAGGAATTGCAATAAGTTTCAGAAGCCAATTCTATTTTCTGTGGAGTAAGAACCTTCAGAGCCAACCTGGGCACAGGAGATGAAGGTGTGGGAAGTGGAGGGAAGATGAGCTGTCCCAGCTGCCCCCTGACAGCAGAAGGACTCTAGGATGGAGCCACCACTCGCTCTGGTGTCTCCATGCCCCCAGCCAGACCTGTTTTTCTGGGTTTTAGGGTAGGCACGTGGTCCCCATATCCACAGGGGCCATGGCCAGTCCCTCCTGGCCAGCGCCACATGCCCTTGCACTGCCAACACCAGCACCACAGGGCACCAGTGCAGCATCACCCTGCACACTCACCTACTCGGCCTCAGAGGGAATGGCAACAGCTTTCCCTATTCCTGCAGTTTACCTTAATTCCCTGTTTCATCAGGAAATCCCTAAAATCCCACAGAAATATTGCAAAAATTGAGGTGAAGCCACTTCACCTGCAACGGCGACCGATTTGTTTTCAATGGCCACCTGAAGCACAGCCCTGTGTGTAGGGGGGGTGACATCCCCGGGAACAGGGATGTGTGTATGGGGTGAAATACAGGGATTGACATCCCCGGGAACGCTGAACGGCTGCGTGCAGAGCAGCCTGGATGTGCAGGAGCTCCAGAGTGTCCCCAGCCCATGGGCACTGGAGCAGTGACACGGAGGGACTGGCAGAGCCGCCTGGAGCATCCCCAGAGCCATCGGAGCGGCGCCGTGCCGCCCTCCTGGATGCATCAAGAGGGGGGAATGAAAGAGAAAGGGAGTCGAGTTATAAAAAGAATAGGAGAAATCAGACATTAAAACAGAAGCAAAAAGCTCTGCTGAACATTTTTTCCCTGGGACAAGCAATAGTGGGGGAAGCATTGAGTGTTGTGCTGTTTCTTCATCCAATGACACAGAAAAAAAAGGATTTTCTGTAAATAATTCAAAGAAACAATCTCCAGGAAGCATGAACAACAGGACCAAATTTCTTGAAATTAGCCAAGCTCCCAGAATCCAAAGGCTGTTGGTGCTGCAGGAGCCTTCGGATCCCAAAAGAGGAGAGGGGAACTCAGAAGGGCAGAAAACCCAGCCCCTTCTTCCTCCTTTAGCATTTACCTGGAATTTAGTTCCCTGTAAATTTCATTCCAAAGGCAAAAAAACCTTATGCCAAACTCACCTTGGCTAAATATCGTTTACTAATTTCTAACAAAGATCTGATGCACTTTTGCTTGCGAAACACTTTGTCTCTGGTTTATATGCACCACTTCCAAAGAAGGGAGAGAGAAAGGAGAGATTTTTAGGTCAAATGATTAAGGAGAAAAGGGATTTAAACCAACAATTTTTTTTAAAGTTCTAATTGTTTGCTTATTGACACCAATTTACATGGAGCCACTTAGTGAATAAAGGTTTTCACAGTACATGGCACTTCTTTATGTCAGTTTTTAGCCATCATGTCACAGCCTGGCTTGAAAAGAAGAAATGCTGAAAACTCGTAGGCCAGAAATGAACAGCCTATTAAGATCTGAAAAGCTGTCATCCCCGCTGAAAAGACTTGCGTCAGCCACTGAGGATATATTTTAAACCGCCTGTCCGCAAGAAAACTTTAATAATGCAGCCTTGCTCTAATGTCTTGTGAGAGGAGAGGCAATTTTACTTCTTCTATTAACCCAACGTGATTACAATGGCTTATTTCATGGAATATTAAGTTCAAATTCTGCTCCCTGGGAGGACAATAAAAAAAAAGAGTGTGCTTATGACATTGCCCGAAATAGCCACAAGGACCGCAACTCCTTGGTGCTTTTAATGCATCCGAGCCGTAATCCACCTTAATTTGCTAATGGTTAAGTAAATTAGCAAGAAAATAATAAACCACAAAAAGGTATCGACACAGGAGCAAAATGCTTTCCTCTCAAAAATATTAAAATAACAAACCAATGTTTTCCTAAGGATTGTCGTGGCCTTTCAGTCCTCTCCCTCCCCCCTCCAGCCACCCCCTCCAGCCAATTCCAGAGAAAAATAAACTCCTTGTGTCGGCCGGGCTTTGGCCACGAGGCAAATCGGAGGCGAAGGGGTTTGTGCCGAGCCCGCAGCTGGGATGGCTTTGTGCAAATGGAGCCGTTCATAACTGCCTGGGAGCCACGAGCACCCCCAAACCAGCTGCACAGCCCTGCGCCCACACTGGCAAAGGGGGATCCCCAAGACGTGGGTGCTCGGCCGGGGGACACAGCTGCCGGCACACGGTGCCAGGCTGGACTTGGCCAGGCCAGACCACGGGATTCCTGAGCCACGGGGCATCCCTGTGCCATAAGGCTTGTGGATGCCAGAGCACTGTGCCAGAGGAGCCCGTGCCCCTGTCCATCCCTACTTCCAGGTGAGGGTATTTGGAAAGTGTTGTGTTTGAACACCACTTGCAGGTCAATCCAGCAACATCCCCCCCTCCATAGGGAAGCCCCTGAAATCCCAAAGCAAACGCATGTGCCCCCCAGCACTCTGTCCCAGGGCAGATCAGGAAGGATGTTCATCCCCAGAACCAGTGGGCAGAAACCTGCCCCCTTCTTTAACATTCAGACAGGCCTGATCCTGACCTTAAAGTCTGAATTAAAAATATAAATTAAAAATCAGAATTAAGAACGAGAATCACGTCACTGGTCTCAGCGATGCCAGTCCTGAGCGTGTGAGGACTCCTGAGGCCAGCACACAGGCAGCTGCCGGCCCAGGCACTGACACACTGTCCCACAGCACAAGGAATTCTGGGCTTGGCTCTGGGGGTTGCAGCCAAACTTCCTTTCCATGGGAAAAAGGGGGAAACAGCCCAAAACCCCGGCAGGAGAAACACGAGGTTCTGTTTTCAAACTGATATCAGATGCAGAGAACTCCCTTACTCCCACCCTACTCCCCCTTTCTGGCACAGCCTTCCCCCAACTTTTTTTTTTTTTATTTTTCCAATGCAGAAAAAAAAGGAATGTTTTTTTCATTTAAAAAGAATTAATGTATGCAAATAGCTGGTGAAATTATAAATAGCCACCATTAATTTCTTCTCCCTAGTTCCACAATTCCAAAGCAAAAAAAGGCAAAAACTTAAATAAATACATTTAAATCTCCTGCTGTGTAATAGTAAAGAGTCTCCATAAAACCAGAACAATATTTATTTTTCCTTTTCGGAGCAGCTCCCTGGTTTATTAGGCCCGTGCTCCACAGTGATCTGATAAGCAGGAGCGAGGCTAAATGGCAAATGGCAAACATCCCAAATCCCAACCTGATGTATTTCCACAGCCCTGACCTTCAGATAAAAATCGCACAGAAATCTGCAAACCCACCAAATATGCAGCACCACACACTCGTGTTCAGACACAACAGTCAGGGGCAAAAAAAAGGAGCAGAGAGAAGGGCGTTGCTGTTTCAAGCCCTGAGCCTTCCCCTCCCTTCGAATTTCAGGATCCTGCTCCGATCAGCAGCACATGGACACACCCCGTCAAACCTAAAGGTTCCTCAGGCACCGAGGGCTTGGAGCTGCCCAGCTGTGACCATCAGGGAAACACCAGAGAGAAGGAATAATCCCACTGCCACATTCTGTGGATATTTAGGAAAATACTTCAAACAGAAAAAAAATTTTTTTGCACTGTGAAATTAGCTACAATTATGACAACTGCGAGAAAAAAATTATACGGGAAAAATTTGGGGCTGGTGGAAGAATTCTTTGATGTCTGGATTCCAATTTAACCCCGACTGAGTTCTGAGAATCAAATGAACAAAGTCTATCACACACCCCAAGTCTGCCTGTCGGTGCAAGGCATCATTCCTATTTTATTCTTCCCAGCCACTCGGATTTCCAAGCCCCTGTGCCGACATTTCCTCCCTCCGTGCCGCAGAGGCCACTTGCCCAACACATCTGTGCCACAGCCCAACTCCGTATTTATTTATTCATTAAAACACAGGCATTAGTACCAATAAATATGGATAACAATATTTTCTCCCCGTTGTCCACAGCCACGCTCGGATTGGGGGCTGTGTGGAGAACGTACAGAAATAGATCATATTTCAGAGAAATATTTGTAGGCAAAAGACTGTCACAAACCCTGTCCCTGTACCTTTACACTCCGTGGCTGGGGAGAGCAGGAGTTTATTAAATAAGACTATAGGTGAATAATAAAGCCCTGACAAATGCCCAGGAATATGTGGAGTAGCAGAGCAGGGAGGTGCTGCCTGTCGCTGGCTCCAGGAACGTCACCTCTATTTTCTACTGGGGCGTCAGCGCGGAGCCTTCGCGGCCACCCGGAGCCCAGGCTGAATAAATAACATAATCCCCATCATTGGGGTGCTTTGCATATAAAAATCACTTTTTTCTTCAGGTACTGAAGCACTTTATCCTCTAAACCTGAACTGAGATGCCGGATTTTTGAAGCAGTTGTAAAACATTAATAATATATCTGGGTTGTTTAAAGAATATTTCCAAATAACATGAAATATTTAGTCCGTTTCCCCCCCGGCCCCACCCTCAGCACTACCACCACCGTAAAAAGATAAGATTTATCATGAAATGTTTGAGGGGTAATCAGCCATTTTTGGCCAATATATTTTAATATTTATATACCTGACATAGCTGAATATAAATGATACATCATGATTTTCCATAGTGCATGGAATTTATACAATTAACGGAGGGATCCAATGGCTTTAGGGCACACAAGGTGCAAACAGTGTTACAGCCGGTTGCTGATTATTGTTATAAATCTTACAAACCATAAAGACATTAAGGTGTATTTTGTTTACCCCGTTTGTTTTCAAATATTATATACAACAGTATTACTTATCATTAAAAGAGTTACACTTTCCCAGTGTATTTATTTCACGAGATACATTTATAGAACTGTTTAAAAAATACAGCTGGGAAAATGCATGGCTGAGACCGGCAGGAAAATGGGATTATTTCCAAGTTTTTTCTAAAGATGATGTTTTCTTCATTCTGAAATCAAGAAGACATTAAGCATTACCTATCCCTGAAATGTCTCATTTAAAAAGACACTGAGATAGAGAGGTGTGCCTGGTTTGGGTGGCCCCTGCACCCGCAGAGCAGCACCGTGTGCTCCCTCCTGAGCTCCCTCCGGAGCTCCCACCGCGGCTGCTCCCCCGCCGGACACTGATGTGCCACTGCTTCTCACCCAGAGCTAAAAAACCCAAATCACCGAGTTAGAAAAGCCCAATCTACAATTTCAGAGAGAAAAACATTTACAAATACGCAGCCCTGCATTTCACTACATGAGCCTGTATTTTTCCTGGGAAGAGCCGCATCCCTGCTCCCTGTAGATCCAGCAGAACTGAGCGAATATACTCACAAATACAAATCCCCCCAAATGTTCCCAAGTGGCTACAATGTCCCGGGATTGTTTCAATTATTGCCCTTTGGGTTTGCGGGGTTTGAAGCGCCGGAGCCCGAGTGTGAAACGTGAGCCGGGCAGCGCCGGGGTGTCCCCGGCAGCAAAGGGACCGAGCGCTGCAGCTGCTCATCAAATCAGGGTTATGTGCCTGAAATGAGTTCCTGCTGCTGAGCCTCAATTCACAGACAGTGGGGGAAAAAAGAGATGGATAGAGCCCCAACCAGCCCCCCTGGAAGCACGTCCAGGGGATGGCTCTTTGTGCCCCTGCAGAGGCAGTCAGGGGATCTGTTTTATACCTACGGAAACACGACGTGCCGGTTCCGTGTGTGTGTGTCTGGTCTAGGAAATCCCTGAAAAATACATGTTATAAAAGGCATTGCTGGAGTTTTATTTGCTTTGCCAGAGGCAAACGAGCCCTTTCCCTTTCTCCAGCCCTTCTGCAGCACTTACAAACAGGTTTCTTCAGATATTTTGCCATCTGGGAGGTGCAGCATCATTTACTGAACATGAGCCCATTTTTCCTTAAATTTACATTATTTCAGCTAAACCAATCAGAGAAATAAAAAGGCACAATTTTGCTGTTTGCTGCCCTTTTCCAGCACAAACAAAAGTCCAGCCCAGCGAGTTACCCACAATTTGCTTTTCTTTTTGGGCCTGCTCAAAGGTTTCTAACACGCATAAAATACAGAAATCGGGACAGAAATGTGGGAATGCTCCGAACTGTCTGTTGACTTCAGGCACGGGAAGTGTTTTGTTGCGAATACAGCAGGTGCTAAAACCTCATCAATGAGTGGGAAGTGGTGCTAAATACGAGCTCTGCGAACTTTATTTTTAATGATGACTTTAAAACCCGGGGATCAGCGAGGTGAATGTAAAAACTGTTAATCTTAAATTTCTACAAACCTGAGTGTCAGGGCAAGCATGTCTGGTGCATCAAGCATAACAAGATGAAAACGAGGAGGTGTGGGTGAGGAGGGGGTCCGAGACACTTGCTTTTCTTGAATCCCTCTGAATACATTTCACAATTCATCAGTTTTTGTCTTCCCTGCCACGAGTGAGGACAATCAGACCAGACACCCATTAGATTTTTCATGCAATTTTTTTTTTCTTGTTCATGACATGTTGGCAGGGAGGATGGCAATTCTGAAATCTTACCAAATGAGAAAAATGTCAGAAACTGAACTGACAGCTGGTGGTTACTATGGTGATAGGTGATATTGAAAAAAAAATAAAATAAGACTCAGTTAATTCAAAAGGAATCAAGTTCAGTATTTTTAAGCCAGTTGATAGAGATGAAAACTTAATCCTTATACTGAGTTGTTTTCCTGTTTTTGCTAAGAGCCAAAGAAACCATTTGCTTGATTAGATAATTAACTAGATATAGCCAAATATACAATAAAAATTATAGTGAAACCAAAAATAATAATAATAATAATAAATAATAACATGCTTTTAAAAAAAGAAACTGCCACATTAGGGGAAAAAAAAAAAAAGCATATTAGGGAAAATCTTCTGTCTGTGTTAGCAATCCAGAATTGTCCTCTCCATAATCACAATTACCGACACGGGTCTGGTTCTCTGCCATCGGTTTGAGGCAGAAAGAGTAGTTTCGCTCAGTGACAAAGACAAATCAGCTGGAAGGGAGGGAAAGCTGCTGACTGATGGCTTCAGTCGAGGGAAGGCTGCGCAGGCAACTTCGCCAGGAACCTGGATATCTCCATATTTGTGTTTATGTATTTTATGGGCTTTTTAAAAATTCCCAAGGGAGCTATTTCTGGGCCCCAAATACCGCGAGATCTGGTGTTCTCCTGGCATTTCCATCGAGGAATTGAAATACTAAAATACCATGAGAACATCAGATCTCCTGTTATTTCGGCTGCATTAATGGTTCCCTCAGGTATTAACAAAGCCCCTGAAAAACAAACACAAATATTTGAGGCAGAAATAGAAGTGCCGGAATATCCACCACCCCCCCAACAACCCAGTGCACCCACACAAAAACTGCCTCGGTTTTGTGATCTCACGTCTTGAGGAACAAATTGTATAACTGTACCCATCTAAAATTAATAATATATGGAAATTATGTGACCACCACGTCTGTCTTTGCGGTAGGAATTGAGTTTGTTCCCCAACAGCCTTGAGGAGGATGATCTCCATGTAAATGCAGGTGGGGTTTAGGGATGTTGTTGTGGAAAACAACATTTGAATGCAAAAATCTCCAAATGATTCTGAGTTTTGCCTGCGCTCCCTGGGCGGGGATGGGGTGGGATGTGAGCGCGGGGTGCCCCGCGGTGTCCGTGCCGTGTCCGTGTGCGGGACGCGAGGGGCCCGTGCCGGGTCGCGGCTCCTCCCGCGGGAGCGGCCGGGGGGGCCCGAGGCGGCGGCGCGGGCGGCACCGCCCCCTGCCGGGCACGGCGGGCAGCGCATTCCCGGCACCGGGAATCGCCTCGGCCCGGGGCTCCCCTCGGCCCCGCCGCCCCGAGTCACTCCCGAGCACAGGGCACGGCACTGGGCCCCGCGACCTCGGAGGGCTTTTCCAACCGAAATGATCCCGATTCTGGTAACATCGCAGGAAAACCACCCATCATTATTTCACCTTCGGGGTCTCGGCTTCTCCCAGCTCCCGGGCTCCCCGGGCAGTGCCTATCCCTGCTCTGCGCGGCCGCGAGGCTGCAAGGCCGGGGACGAGGCGCCGAGAGTCACCAGCCGGAGCGCCAGCCCTGCCCCGAGCCTTGGGAGCAGGGGCAGCACGGGCACCGTCCGTGGCCTCGGCCCAGCTCACCTTCTTCCCCACCTGCTCCGGCTGGTCATTCCCGACGCCAGGGCAGGAGGGCAGGAGAGGGGTCGGGGGAAGAGGACACCTGAGGAGCTCCAAGTGCGCTCACGGGGATGGAGGTGGGATGGGATGGGATGGGCTGGGCTGGGCTGGGCTGGAGGTGTCCTCTCTGGGATGCAGGTGTTCTGCCTGGGAAGCAGGTGGGATGCAGGTGGATTCTCTGGGCTGCTCCATCCGTGCCAGCTGCACTGAAGGTCCCTTGTTCCTGGCCCGGTAGGTGAAGGCAGGTCAGGCAGCTGGGAGAGCCCCCACGGGCAGGGCAGGTAACAGCAGCAAGGCAGAAATGAACAGAAACCGGCTGTTCTACCATTACCCCACACGGTATTCTGTGCTTTATCCCAGGGAGGGAATGTGGCCCTGTCCTTCCCAGCACAGCCCAGACTCTGTGACTATGTCTCTAGTACAGCAAACCTGCTTTCCCCTCAAAAACACAGGGAAATGTCCAGACAAGTGCTGGCCTGTAAATAGAAATTGCTTCTGGAACAGTTTCAACCCAGATCCACAACACCAAACTTCACCACTCCTTACAGGAACACAGACAATGCCGGCTTGCTCCCATCCTGAGCATGGGAACAACTTGGGAATCTTCCCTGTCTGACAGCACATATTCCTGCACTGAACTGCTCCAGGGAAAGCAGCAAAACAAGTTTGTTAATACTCACAAGAAAAAAACTCTTGTCTAAACAGCACAATTATAGTAAAAGTAAAAAATGCCATTTTAAATAAATGCAATTGCAGAAAAGGCTCTGGGTGATAAGGAAATTATGAGGCAAATAAACCAAAATCAAAAGACAGAACAAACCTCATTTCAAAATAAAACTCACTATTAATAACTGGTTTAGACTATTTAAAATATTATTATAAATTATACGTTCATTATGCATGAAAAGTAGAGACTGTTTAAAATTGAAGCCTATAGAAAAAATGTAAAATTACTTCAAAATTTACATTATGTATAACTTACAGTATGTTAAATTCAGCGAAATGCTGAATTTCAAAAGGTTTAAAAGGTTTGTCTTCCAGCCACCACACCAGGAAATCTGTAAAATGCCCATATGTAAATACATGCAGATACTGAATAACTTTTATATATATTTCAATAAAAATCAAAAGTGCCTTTTTTTTAATGTGGTTTATAGTGTCCTTTGCACTGGGCACGGGAGTGGGGATCAGCAGACAGCTGATGTTAACTAATAATAAAGACAATTAAGAATAACACACTTCATTCTTGTCCTCTTTTTCCCTTAAAAATGTTGATAATGAATTAAACTGTGATAAAATTTCCAATGGTTTATGGGATTATTGTTTCTCCCTGAATATTTTCATTTGAAAGCCAAATGGAGCCTTTTTGGAACAGCACAAACCAGGACTTGGAATTCTGGAGAAAGCGAAGCAGCCACAGTCTTTTATTTTGAGTGTCCGTGTGCACAGCCCCAGGATGTCCTGCAGGTACCTTTCTTTCACCTCACACCCCCCTTCAAACACAGGTTTGTTTTTCAATCGAGTCATACTTATTCCCTCATTCAGAATAAATCTGCACGAACCAGCCCCGGCAATTTTCAGCAACACTGCCTGGGGGGTCTGCGGGTCCCCCAAAGAAACAAGAAACTCTTTCACATCTCACTCCCACAACGGACGAGCTGTGGAGCAGGGAATACTCTGGGAACTGTTCAGTCTGTCACACCGACAGGGAAATTCCCGGTACTTCCACACCAGCCTTTCAAGGCTGAGCTGCTTTGCTGGGGTACTTGTGCACATCAGGAACCGTGGTGGGCACAGAAAGGCTTTTTTTCTTTTTAATGGAGAAAAGCAGCTGTAAATAATCCCCAACTCCGGCCCGTGGAGCTGCCCATTGCTTTTTCAGAACTCGGCAGTTCTGCAGCAGCATTTCCAACACATAAACCCGGCGCTCACAGGAGCCCGGTGGCTCTTGGCACCCGGTCAGAGAGGACCTCAGGTCAGGATCCCTCTGGTTCCCTCTCTTTATCCACAGGTGTCGTCAAACACCTCCCCAGAAATGCCACACTTTGGGGTCCAGCTCCTGCCTTTATCCCGTTTCAACACAGGTGAGTTCAGTGAAATTAACCCTGACTTAAGCAAGCCAAGTAACGGTTTGAGTGGTCGGCCCTTCCACCAGCCCCCGGTGCCAGAGTCCCCAGCTGGTCACACAGTCACACTGGCTCTTTGCATTTCTTTCAGGCACACTCTACTTCCCATTTCTGCTCGAAATACTCAGCAGGACTCCTGTATGAGGAACGAGGCCGACTGTGGCGGCAGCCACCGATCTGCTGCAGTGGCCAGCGGGGAGGGGTCCTGTGCCAGGGGCACACGGGCAGGTTTGATTGACACCGATATCAGAATTCAAGGCACAGCTCTCTGTCTGTTCTGGAGCTGTTTGGGGCCGCAGTCACTGCAAACAGGGCCGTGACACGGGGGAAGGCAGGGACAGCCCTGGGGAAAAGGCGGTGCTGGTGTCACCGTCACATCTTTGTCTTGGAAAAGTTGTTTAAACAAAATAAAGTATAATACGCAACAACAAAAGTTCTACAGAAACACGATCACTGAACTTTACGTTTAGGAAGAATTAAGCTTTTAAAGAATTTTTTCCACTGAAAAAAAAGCCTTTAATGGGAGTTATCCAGGTGGCCCCTGGATTTATTGTTGGATTTCGCTTTGACTGCTCTGGGGTTCCCAAGGGGACTATTACGTCAATAATTTCTAAGGCAACATTTTATTCCAGGTAACTGAAATTCCTTAGAAGATGAGAGCTTTGGCTTGGAGATTCTGGGATCCCATTTGAAATCACTCACACTGACTACAGAAGAATTTTTAAAATAAATTACTGTATTGCCTTCTGCTTTTCAGTTATATCTATAATCTGTCTATATATATTTATAAACATCCTTAATAAAACAATTCCAAACTTAATTCCCCCTGAAGCTATTAAAACTCTATATTTAATTGCATTCATAAAAAGTTGCCTGGGATACAGTCAAAATTGACCACTAATTCAAGGTGTATTCTCTATTAACACACTTTGCCATTCTGAAAAATTAGTGATAGGGGCCATTCCGTGCATGGAACTCCCATCAGAGTCAGTCCAGAGTCTTTATTTATGAAGTCTGGGGGCTTATGAAGTCTCTAATGACTATTTTTGGTCAAGCTTGAAAGAAAAAGACAAGACACGAAGGTCTCCCAGTTTCCAATGTACAAAGCATCTATGGCCAGTAGGAAAAACTGAGTAGGCCTTCGATCCAGACTAAACAAATTTCAGCATCAAATGATAAATGAATCGAGGAACTTGCACTCTCAGATGCTAAATTATATTAAGTCACTGATTTTATGAAGCCAGAAAAAGGTCATTGCACGATAGTTACAAACTATGGTAAATAACTAAAATTTATGCAGTAGGATGATTTTAATCGTTGGTATCCTTAAAACCCTAGAAATAGATACAACTTGTAACAAATCAGAAAAGTTAAAGGGAAAATATAATTGTTCCTTTTAAGATCTATTATGTTTAATATACATTGGCTGTATTTGTTGCACAGGTCATGTATAAAAATAAATTTACTGTATTTCTTGCATTTGATTAACAGAAAGAACCTAATGATACGTGTCCACATTCCTGTCTCTGTGCTACTGTCTATCTCGGCTTTCTTGCCTAAACTGAAAACCATCTGTCATAAATACATAATGGCTTTTAAATCTACCCCACCCAGTCCTCCTGCTCCCCAAAAAGGGGCACATCAAGCATGGGCTGCTCCTGAAATATTCCTTGCAAGTTGCTAAGTGGATATAAAAGAACACAGACCTAAAATAATCTGCAAATAACTGTAACATAAACCCCGAGAAATGCTTTTGGAGATGGTGTGAGGGGGGAGAGACGCGTCCACAGAGCCCAGGCTGACGGCGGGTCCGGGTGACCCGGGCGGGAGGGACAGGGCTTGTCTGTCCCTGGGTTACTTTGGAAATGTGAAAGATTATTACCAAGCTTATTTAAATCGAGTTTCCCCTCGAATATTTTGGTCTAATTGGACAAGTGCTGAGCTGCACCGGGCTGTCACAGCTGTTACAGGACATGAACCACGCTTACAGTAACAGCTTTCGTTCCACATTTTTGTGGAGCAGTTTCCATAGCACTGCCATCAGGGTTTGCATATTTTTATACCACTTGCATATTGAAAATAAACTCTGATGTTTAGCTTGCTTTCTCCAAGTGCATCTGGTACTTAAATTTCCTGAAAAACAAGCTGGCAACTCCGATTGAAGCCCAAGCAGGCAGGGTGGGACACCTCGGTTTACTTTTATAGTTATTTTTAGCCTTCCTTTCCTCTAAAAGTGTAACTTCACCGAAAATGGGATGAGAGAGCTGGGAAATTGGCATTTATCTTAATTGCCATCCCTGAGTTAAACATTAGGGCAAACTTTTTCATTCACAACAATATCCAAGATAACCAGGTACTCTGCATGTGATAACATGCTGTGTAATTCCCCGTGCCTCGATGAAGTGTTTTATATGTTCTGACCAGATGAAAAGCAAAAGTGTCCGGGCGCTGGCAGGACACGGTGGCTCTGGTGCCGGGCACCTGTGCCCAGGGAGCCCACAGGACTCTCCTCTATCCCCCCAGAGGGTGTTGGGACGGTGAGGCACAGCCTGAGCCCCGCCGGGCAGAGCACGGACCCTGTCGGGAAGTTTATTCTTGGTAAATGAGTCACTGTTTAATTAGAAAAATAAACACAATGTTCTAATTTCGGATTACAAGTCCTGTGAGTAAAGTCCCTCTTGCTGTGCCCAGTGCCTGCCCTCCCCTGTGCCAGGGACGTGTCATAGGTGGGGTCTGTCCCCCATGTCCCCGTGGCCCCTTCGCTTCCTAAGCCCTTCCCAATTAGCACATCGAAAATTAGCAAAATACAGCCCTGCTTTGCACTTTAAATTTTAATAAGAAACAGAGACATCTTTTCTCTCTTTCTTCTGCTGTTCCTCCCTCTCCTCCAAGAACAGAAGGCTGCTGGTGAAAGGAATGAAAATCTGGAAAGAATTTGGGGTGGACTGGCCAACCCCCTTTCATTTCCTTCAGATGTTTACAATCTAGCACCTTTCTGAAGACAAAGATGGGAAAAAAGCTATTTTTTCTTTTGACTGAAGGGTGAGACAGGGGGGTATTAAAAACTGATCAATGTAATTTTTTTCACAGAAGTATTTGCACATCTGTGAAATAATGTAATTTATGAAAAAATCTTTTTATATGACATCCATGATTATAGCCTGATCTGGAGAATTATTCAAATATAAAATTAAATACTCAAAAACTCGCTGCGCTGTGGATGACTGAGCTTTTACCAGCTGTGCATCACACTTCTCTAATTCTATTAAAAGTATAGAAGTGAGGCTTCCCAAGGATGTCTGAATCCCTTGTAAAAAAGAATGTTACATTTCTAAATGCTTTATGATCAGTTGCTTTTTGTTTTTTCTTGATTATCATCCCAGTTGTTGGATGTTTTATCTGACTGTACCAAAAAAAAAGCAGAGAGGAGGAATGCATACCCGTGGAGAGCGCTCTATAAATTATATTGTATTTTATTATCGCAGGGCTTAAGGAAAAATTGGCTCTTAAGAAAGGTTAAAAACCTTTAAAGTGAATTCTTCTGTTTGGTTAAAAGTACTTTTGATTTAATACAATCCATGTGCAATGTGGGCTCGGCCTCCTCCCCCTCGGGGAACGGGGAGATCGATGCCCACGGGACGGGGACAGGCAGCAATTTCTGCCCCAACAGGACGAGTCTGGGGCGCCTTGTGCCAACTTCCCTCCCATCAAGAGACCCGTTCACTTTGTCCTCAGACAGCAATTCCCAGATTTCCAGACAATTAATGCAGGGGAGATGAGTGGGCACAGGCTCCCAAGGTTGTTTCCCAGCCCGGAGGAGCAGCCCCTTGCAGCGGGCAGGGCTGTGCGGACACAGCGGCTCCTTTCCTCAGGAGCAGCCTTCCAAGGGGAAGTTCAATCCTATTTTCCAAGCTTAAACAGAAGCTTTGGGACAGATCCTGCGCGGCTTGGACATTATCTACAGGTTACAGATGTAATCACTGGGAATGCGCTGTGCCTTCCCATGCCACGAGCCAACATTTAACTCAACGGGAAAATACAACCCTAAACCCACCGAACACCGTGGTACAAACCAGCCATGAAAAGAGTCCCAAAACAGGCCACATTAGTAAAAGCCAGTTGGAGTTTAGCAAAGAGAGAGGCAAAATAAGGGCTAAGCCATTGTTTCTGCTGCCGAAGACAGACGGACTTTAATAACACTTAACAGAATGATGCACATTAACGATCTCAGAAAGCACTTCTTATGCCTCATCCATCATGCGGAGGAGAAAATGAAGCCTTCGACAGCATTAGGAATTATTCTAGATCTTGTCAGTAATTCGCAGCTTCTCGGTAGTATCGTAACACAAATTTGTGTGGATGAGACACTGACCATTAATCTAAGGGGCTTTTTTCCCCTCGCCGCGGCGTGCGGAGAATGTATCAATTGTTTCATGGAGAAATTTCACAGCTGAAACCTTACTAAATAAAACAGGGGAGAGGAAAGAGATATAGACAGAAACATAAACAACTGCAACACGGAGACAAATCATTATCTTTAAAACAAAACCCACCATAAAATCTCCATATGTGTGTTGTGTGAATGGGCAGCGAGCAGCCTGCTGCTCTGAAAATCCTCAGAATATGCTGATTATAAAGTTATGTTCATACACACAAACACACTTAGATTTCATTTTCTGGGAGGCTATTTCCCTTTTTTTTTTTTTTTTTTTTTTTTAAGGAGTATAGGCAAAAAATCCCGATTTCTCCTCCCAGGAGAGCAGTGTATTTTAACAAACAGTAGCAAAACAAATTTCAAGACAAAATGCCAGGCGACTAAATAAACAACAGCTTTTGGCAACCTCTTCCCTAAGTCGCAGGCTGCTGTTCATCGTGTGATAGCTGTTGCCACTGGAATCTCTACTACAAAGGGAAAGGTCCATAAATATTTGTACAGCAAACTCTGTGGAAAAAAAGGCTCCCCAAGTGCGCTCCGCACTCACTTCTCCCCGTGCGATGTAAAGATGAAAGCTAATGAGTTCTATGGAGTTTATGATAAATTAAAAGTCGGCGCTCCCCGCCCCGGCCGCGTGTTTACACGGATCTGATCCGCTGCTCCCCAACAAAACACTTGTCAGACAGAATGAGGCGAATTCGCCTCCGGATGTGGAGGAGCTGGATTGTCTCAGGGACAAAACAACAGATAGGATTTGATCAAATACTAATCAGGCGGCAATAATGCAGTATCCTAAAACACACCCTATTTTATCTCCATTGAAATAATGACATCTATCCAAAAAGTCCTCAAAGAAACTTGGGTTTAGGTAATATATTGTGATTGCAGCAGATAGGCAGGATTAAAATCAGGCTTGATCTTCAAAGAGAATAAGAATGTATAGTTCTGTTTACTGCACACATATTTGTATATAAAAGATATGACAAATATTTTGGGTTCTTTAGAAACCTGCATTTCTGTATTTTGAAATTTTACAGAGCAAGTGCTGGGAAAGGGATTTGACAGTCCCAGGTAACAGAGGCAAATTAGAGATTAAACTCATTAGAAATTATAACCACTCATATAGTCTGTTAAACCCCCTGACAAAACCTGGAAATTAGAAATCCAATAACGCAGCATCAATAGGGTCTTTAACGGCTGGACAGATGTTTAAACTGCGCGATGTTCGTGTCAGGAGTGAGATGGAACAGCCGGAATCGAGGTTTGCATTAAATAACACGGCATTGATGTCGGATCAGAGCATTCGTGTGAACTGGTTTGATCCTCTTTTTGCCATTAATTTCCATTCTCCTGTTATGGTCTAAATTTGTTGTTCATTTTGCATAGTATTAAACATTTTTCTTATTTGCAAATATGCAGATGAGGGAGGCAGCTCTGAGAGGCAGAGCAGGGCTGGGTCCGAGGGGCTGCTGACCTCCAGGGCTGCCGTTCCACAACACAAACGCAAAAACACTTTCAAATAAAATATAATCTGCAAGCTTTAATTTTTTGGCTTAATTAATTAAATCACAGAGGGAACTATTGTGAGAACAATCACTTCGCTAAGAGCATCTCAATAAATCCTGAGCAACGGGCACTGGGATAGCAAAAGCAAAATTGTTTGCGTTCCTAATGTTGGGTCTGACCTGGAAAGGATAACAAAAGAATCTGGCATGAATATGTATTTTTATAGGGAGTGCTGCTGGTAAACAGACCGAATAAAAGAGCGGGGATTATTTTAAAATAGTTTCTCCTTAACTTTCAATATGTTTAATCTGATGATATGAAAAACCATCTGTAAAGCAGAAACACATTCAGCCCCTACAAAATTCTGCACAGAGCAGTGAAGAGGCAGCCGGGTTTCAGCAGAAGAAAACAAACAAACAGCAGAAATCCTGCAAAGCCCCGGCGTCTCCCGCACCCGCTGCTCTCCAGCGCCGAGATAAAGACCCAATCTGCTCATCAAACACCTCCGGGCTCGGCCATCTAATAGGAACAAATTGGCAATGACTGCCCAAGCAAGTAACACAGGCCCACTGATTTGTAGATTGATACTGATGCCTAATGATCCCCTTGGGCAGATCAATAGCAACAATCCTCATCCCTGCCTTTCTTCTTTATTGGCACGGCGGAGCAGGCGGGAGGCCGTGTGTGCACACACGGGGACAGGTGTGCAGGGCCGGGGCACCAACGCCCCGAGACAGCCCTGCCCGGGCCGGTGCTGAGCGCTCCCGGCTGCCCCTCACAGCCACACTGCCCCGGGCGTGGGGCCCTGGCACGAGGCCGTGCTGGCTGCCCCCCCGTGTGCAGCCAGACACACACGGGCACCCGGGATGGACCCACGGCATAATGGGAGAAAACCCAACACTGCCAAGCCAGGCTGTCTGAGAGCTGAAGGCCAGCGTGGCGTTGGGTGGCACAGCCATGGGGAGGTGGGACACGGGGCGCAGTTTGGCAGAGCAGGGCACGGGGGCACGTGGTTTATCCTGCTGTACCCAGGTTACGCTGGGCCCTGCTTTGGAGGGTCTCACCTGTTCCCTCCTCTGTCTCTCAGTGCACCACAGTGGGATCAATCAGGCAATTGCAGTGCAGGGGTTTGATTCACTTACCCACGAGTCACTTTCATCTGCTTCCTCCAGCCCCACCCCTCACAAGAATTACGGATTTTCTATTTATTTATCAATCTAGTGAATACAGTTATCCCATTAGTAAATCCTTTTAAAGTCCCTGGTAATACCGAAGAAAAACTAATGGAGTTGCTTTGCATTTATTTTTTTTTCCCATTGAATTAAAGCCAGTGATGTTGTGCAGACCCACACGTGGTCATTCCCACCTCGGGGTGCTGGCAGACATCCCCAGCAGTGCTCCACTCCCCTGGAAATCGCTCCCTCTGCCTGGAATAACCAAGTATAAACCTAAGATTGGATCAGGTGTACACAAATCACCAGGCAGGGGAAGAAAAATGTACTACAAAGTTTGTCCTACTAAATATGAAATCTTAACCTTGCATTACCATGTGTGCACGTCACGGGCAGTGTCCCCAGCCCTGGTGCACAGCCGGGGGTGCTGCCATGGCCCCACGAGGCGCGGGGAGCGAAGGCACCGCTTTTAAATCCTATTCACACTCGAGATCTGCTTTGTTCAGCAATCACCCGGCTACTCTTATTCTTCATGGCTCTTTTATTAAAATGTGGATAAAGCAAAAGGCAAAGGATAAAATTAAATTCCATTGACTGTAAATTTCTAAACCATCCCTCCAATAAAGGATTTTCCTTTAATAACAAAAACGCCTTTCCCATCTTTTTGCCGATCTCGGCATACACTTGCAATAAAAACGGGGCCGTGTGGAAACCTTTGTAACTTGACCCCTCCAGTGCATAAATTAATCATTTTCCAAATCCTGCCTTTTCTTTCCTTAAGTTCCCGGGCGCAGGGGTCGTGCCCCTGCCCAGCCCTGACCATTGCAAAATTCAAATTCCCACTAATGATGAGAGTAATCATCGCAATCACCATCACCATCATCATCATCACCAGAAAGCGGGGTCCTCTTGGCCCCTGACATCAATCAACAGCACGGGGGGCACCAGCCGCCCCCCCGGTCCATTCCCTGTGTGTCCGTGTCCACCCCACTGCGATCCCGGCCTCGCACCTCCGCCGTTCCCACTGTGGGACGGGACGGGCAGGACAGGGCGGACGGGACGGGGTCCGTGCCCCCCATGTCCCCACGTCCCCCCGCGCTCCCCCGAGCCCCGCGTGGGGTGGGAGGGAGTGCGGAGGGGAGGGAGGGGAGGGGGAGCAGCCGCACGTGTGACGCGCCCGGCCGCGCATTTGCATATTCACATCAGCGCCGCGCCCACTTAAGCAGCGCGAGGCGAAGGTGTCTCCTCCACCCACCCACCCACCACCCACCTCCCACCACCCAGCTCACCTTCCCTCCCGCTCCCCACAGCCGCGCTCCCACCCAAAAGCGAGGGCGCGGGGGCCCGGGAGGAGGGTGGGCGCAGGCTGCCTTACCTCCGCTCCCGCGCTCCCAGGGATTCCCCGTGGTTCCGCCAGGAATTTTGGAGAGCCATCCTTCAAGGGTTTTTAGTTCTGTCTTTTTCTCTCTTCCTCCTCCTCCTCCTCCTCTTCCCGTGTTGTGACTGGGTTTATAAAAAAAATAAAAAAGACAACTCCATGTAAGCTCGCAGCCAGGGCACGGCGAAGTCTGGGGCTCCGGGGGGAGGGAGCAGCGGAGGGAGGGTCACAGCTCCATGCCTTACAAAAGGCAACCCAAAGCCTGGATATTTTTTTAATATCCTACACAAAACGCCGTGCACACATCCACGTAAGGCAGGCGCCGGACCTGGCGCTAATTAGGTTTTGCCAAAAACTGTCGAGGTTCAGCCTGTGACGCGAATAAACGCAATGGGGCTGGGAGTTCTGAGCCCCCACCTGCCCCCAGTGTCCCCAACGCTCAGCCCTCACCTGCCCCGAGTGTCCCCAGCCCAGGAGCACGAGGTTTTATGGGGCACGCTGAGAGCACCGCAACACTGGGGACCAAGGGTCAGCCATAACCACACGGCACCGACCTGGACTAGTTCATCTCAACACGAGTGGTATTCGAGGGGTATTTTTTGCACAAATTAATGTTACTATTTCAAAGCTCCAGTCACAGTGGGGGAAAAAGGAAAAAGATAAATAATCAGGGTTGTGTATCCCCTTGCCAATGTCACGGAAACGGCATTGCAGTGTGCTGGGACAGGGCTCCAGGAGCACAGGCCTATTGTTCCAAGGACGTGGCTTTTGTGAGCGGGGCAGCACAGCCAGGCTGGAGAAGCCTGCTCTGAGCAGGAAAAGGAGGAGGAGGAGGAGGAGGGAAGCCCTTGCACAAGCACACCGTGCACCGCAGCCACTGCTTCACACCCTCGCATTAGATGTTTGCTGAAAATACACGGTGCACACATGTGGCACTTTTTTCCAAACATGTCATTACTGGGAATGATTAAGGGCTTCGTTGCTTCCCAGTGCAAGGTCTCGGCTCCTATTGCTGACTGATGGTTGAATTCCCCCCATACACCTCGCAACACAATTTTAGCACCAGGATCGGGGGAAAAAATGTACTTTATTAAATGTTTTTCACACGCAGAATGTTTAGGAAGGGTCAAATTTATTTTTGCAACTGGCAAAAGCAAATTTGCTCCTAAGCTGAACCGTCGTGAGTCGTGTTTCATCCCTGAGTACATTTTTATGGAGAAGTTATAAAGCCCTGAAATATGTGTTGTCTCTCAGAAATGCTGGGATGCTCCATCACAGGGAGCCGAGCGGTGGGTCCGGGCGGTCCCTCCGTGTGCGTGGGGAGCGCAGCAGCGGCGGGGCCGAGGCAGACAATGGGAGCTGGAGGCAAGGAAGGAGGTAGAGGGGGGTCTGCCCAAGCCCCCCCGTCCAGGAAAGCAGGTCACTCCTTATCAACTGGGTAAGCAAACGCCAAAACAAAGCGTGGGGCTGTATTTTGACGAGCCAGACAAGCTTTCTTATAAAAAATACTTTTGCTGCCTTTGTTTCTCCTGTTCTCCTTCAAAGCAAGGGGGAGAGCAGGCTGCTGTGTTCATGCCGGCTTTCCGAGGGGAAAAAAGGTGATTTTTAAGAATTTGCCCCCCAAGAACAAGTTACTTTTCCTCCCTCCCCCAAAAAAAGAAAAAAAACCTTTGACAAGACTCAAAGGGTCCCTGAAATAAAGAAGAAAGAAAAACATCCAAAACATTAGGCACAGAAACATTATATTTCAATATTATCATATGAATTAAATGTAATCCTTGAAGCGACTCGTCCCAGGGGTCACATATTAGGCCATTTTTTTCTTTTTTTTTTTATTTAATAGAGGTCACCCAGGCTGAAAAGCAGAACCCAAATGAAAAGCATCTTCAATGTGGTTATAACATGAGCTGGACGAGGTCAGGCAGTGTCTTGTATGGCCTCATAAAAAATACATAACCAGACAGCCTAATAGTATTTCTTTGCATTCATTTTTGGATGGGAACTGGCGGGTGGGGGAGGGGGCTGGGAGAGGGCCACAACCACGGGTGCATTTCCATAATGGGCAGCTTCTCCTATGTTCCAGTTAGGAAAAAAATGAACATTCATTTTAACACATCCCTGTGTTAGCTTGCTTTAAAAAACCATCCTACAGACAATTCCTATGGCCCCTAAAAGGTGAGGGAGGGGTTTAGCATCGTCCCCTTACACACACAAACACACGTGTTCATTTTGGACACACTACCATCATGTTTAATTGGGAGTGCAACCACCTTGGTCTTACTTTCATCAACAATGGCTTATGGATGTTGTTATTTGTCCATACACACACCCAGGCTGAATAATTTTAATTATTTCCCTTCTGAAGAGTTGGAACCCCCCCATTCTGAGGTGTCCCTTTCTCTGGGCTCACTAGGGAGGGGTTCACCCAGCACCAGGATTTACACAGGTCTTGGGTGGGACAGGGGGCAAGAGAAAGGCAAAGCGTAAAAAGGGAGGGGGGGTGTGTGTAAATAAAAATAACCAGTGCTAAAAATGCCGGGTGAGAAGAGAATCTCTAAATCTCAGCTCCCTTCCCCCTCCCGAAATGCCGCCTGGAGCCGGGTGACCCTGCGGGGAGCGGAGCCGCAGAGGTGACCCGATGCTAACCAGCCTGTTAGAACTAATAAGGTGTGCGCCTAAGCCAGGGGCTGACACTGGGGCATTGTGGAAATAACTCTCCTTGTTATTGCCCATCCTCAGCTTGAAATTTACTGCTCCTTTGCATTATTAAAGAGACAGCTTGCGTGCGCGATGGGGGAGAGGCTGGGCAGGAGGAAGAGCCGCACACGCTTTTTTAATGGTATGTTTGTGCTCTCTCTAGTCTTTAGATTCAAATTCGGAGCATTAAAGCATGCTGGGTTAATAGGTTGCTATTTATTATTTGAATAAAATCTGGTTCATAAAAATAAAAAAATTTCCTTTTTCCCTCCATGGCAAATGGTCAGAAAATGGGAAACGTGTGAAACGTCTCAGAGAAGGTCAGGCCGAGGCCTTGTGGGACAAACCCAGCCCCAAACGTTTCCAGTAGCACTGCTCTGCATTTACATCAGATGTGAGCAGAGCTGAAAACACCCCAACATGGTGGATAACAGGGACTGCAAGATGGAAACACAAAGGCACCCACTGCGGCGTGGGTCCATCCCCAGCAGGGCCACGGGAAGGGTGCCGGAACACACGGAACCATTGGGGGATTCCGCACTCTGTAAATACGGAGCTGTTTGGCATCATGGGGTTTGCTTTTTCAGCAGCTGCAGCGAAAGGCAGAACTCAAAGATGGATGTGGGAGGAAGAATCTAGTGTTTGTCTCCATCCCTGCTCCCACAGCTCCCCTTCCCCCTCCTCCAGCACCCACGCTCCACCCGCTGAGTTGATTCCCACAACATTCCCAGGATAACGGGAGGAATTTCCCAGAGTGGTTCCCGCCACGTTCCTGCCAACGGGGCAGAACACCAACCCCACCATGTACGTTTGAACCCGAGAGATCAGATTTTATAGAAACTGAGCTGAGCTACTCTTTCAGATGCTTTTGCCATCTCTGAGTCAGTTTTTATGGCCAGGCATTTTCAGCTTGATCCTTGAGGGGCTGGAGAGCCTGTTTGGTGCTGGCCAGGGGCACGGGCAGAGCACGCAGCTGCTGCTGCCAGGGGAGCCCCCCCAAGAATTAGGACTCAAGTATTATTAATTTTCTGCAGCAAAGCAGCTGAGTGCACGTGGGAGATATCACTGAGAACGGGGATCAATGATAAATAACATCCTCAAGGTAAATACAGAACAGGATTGAGCCGTTCGTGGCAACTGCCCGAGCCAAGGGCAGCTTCCAATAGGGCTGAGCCAAGGGGGTGGGTGGTTTATTGTCAGGGATTCCATGGAATCAGCTACTGGAGGGATTTGAGAGAATTCTTAAGAGCACATGAGAGCCACAGCAATTCTTAAGCTGTCCAAGGCAACCCATTTTCCTGCATGTTCAGAGAAAACCCGTTCTTCTGAAAGGTTAATGTGGGCAGCTGCTGGGAAGACCTGGAATGACAGCGGGAATCAATGATGGAAATGTGATGAAATACATATAACTGCCATCACACACTGAAACAGTGTAAATATATATGTATATATGTATTTATAAAGAGTGTAAATTATATATATATATATATATGTATATATGTTCCTGAACATTCAGGGACCAGAGAGCATCTCTGAAAGCAGGTGGGGTTCGAAATGAGACCCAGAGCAAACATGAAAATGTGGTGGAGACAGGTTGGGCTGGGGGAGGAAGATGCAGCGTCTTCCTCGACTCGTGCTCTCGGAGAGCTGGTGTGTCCCACAGCACCTCTGAACAGGTCCCAGTCTGAACATGTCCATCCCTTCTGTTCCAAACCACCCTCCCCGAAGCACAGAACCAGTGAGTCAATGTGACACCAGTGCACAGAGGAGGCTGTAACAACAAAAAGCTTAGGAGCAAGGGATAACTGCCAGCTAAGGCAAGGAAACTAAATCCAGGCTGATAGTGCCAAATATAAACAAGGAATTAAAACTGATACCTGGAGAAGAGGCAAACCAGAAGCCTCGCTGCCCCCTCTCAGTTATTCCCTTTCTGGCATCCTGGTTTTGTGAGTCAACAGAAGCAGCCAAATGAGTCCTATTGGCATCTGAACGTACAGACATTCCCAAATCCTCTGTGCCCAAAGGATAAAGCAACTTTTATCAACACACTGTTAAATGGCTGGACTTGCCTACATTGTATTTGATCATTTTTGCATATGTGCATTTTTAATCCTATCCCCCCTAAAAGGAATAATAACAGCAAGAAACGTGATGCTCCATATTTTAGTTGTAAAATATTAGAGTAAAATCAAAGGTGTGAAGACTCAGAGGACTGTGTTAAGCAGCTCTTTTGCTCAGCCTTCAGGTGGTAAAGCTTAAGTAACGAGAGTGTTAGAACCGTGACAACACTCTACTGGATTTAAAAATACAGTTTTCAGAACTGATTGCTAAACTCTGATCTCAGGAGCATGCCCATTTTTTTCAGCCCTACCAGCTGATCCCATGGAAAGTACTATTTCTCCTTATAAAACCAGGAAAAGTCAGGCAGCCAGAGAGGAGTGGTTTGATTGGAGGGTTTCTAATCCTCTGCAGCTCTCACAGTAACATCGTTCTGAACGGACGTCAAAACCACAATTATAAAACAACAGCCCAAATTATTCCTTACATAATGGGCTGTATCAGTTCCCCTATAAAGCCCAGCAGTGTTTACCTGCCTCACGTTTCATTCTGTACCTCTTCTTTAAACTTTTCAAGGATTCTCTTGCCATTTTGGCTTCTCTGAATAACACAGAATCCCAGAATGGTATGGGTTGGAAGGACATTAAAACTCATCCAGTCCCACCCCTTGCCGTGGGCAGGGACATCTTCCACTATCCCAGGTTGCTCCAAGCCCCATCCAGCCTGGCCTTGGACACTTCCAGGAATAGGGCAGCCACAGCTTCTCTGGGCAACCTGTGCCAGGGCCTCACCATCCTCACAGGGAAGGATTCCTTCCCAATATCTAATCTAAATCTACCCTCCTGCAGCTTAAAGCCATTCCCTTCACAGATTATTAATCTAAAATCTGCTTTTCCTACCTTTCTGGTCTCTAACACGCAGTTGCTGGCTGAGAGGCCACGTTGTCCATGTGGATTTGTACTGGACCGGGAGAAGGTGGAAAATGCTGGTTGTCACCTGCCACTGAATTCTGCTCAGGGTATCAGCACATTCAGAATAAGCACGTTCTCATTCTAGAATTTCCAATTCCGTGGGTGTGCCCCCCTACAGAGCACAGTCAGGCCAGGACCACACCAAACAGGAGGCAGTGACCCCACACCCCTGTGCTGCCCTGCACCCCCACAGCGCTTCTGCCAGAAGCCGGTTCTGCCCTCCTCTGCTCCCCAAACATCCCAGCAACCCACAACCACCTAAACCAGCTTCCAAGTAACAGAAAATCCCGTAACTTTGTTATATCCTTAACAAACATACAGGTGCATTTTAAGGCATTCTTTTGGGAATCAGAATAGCCAAGTGTTTGTACGGAACAGGAGTCACCTGCTCAGTTTTCCGAGCCGTATTATTCTCAGTTATTAAAAAACAGCTTGCAAAGCTTTTAGCATCCAAAACCTAATACCTAAATATATGAAGCTTCTGCGTGTGTCCTGTGAAAAGTTCTGAAGGGGCTTTGGGTTTTTGTTCGTTCTGTTTTTAGTGCAGAACTGTTACAGCAGACCAAGGTCCCCACGGTGAAGGTGTGGTCCTGCCCCTGGACACGCCACCAGCTGCCTCCCGGGCTGTGGATGGTTCCTTAATCCTTCTGCAGTGTGAGGACAGTAATTCTCCTCTTCCATAACTCATCTGCTTTAGCTATTTGAATTAAAACTCCACAAGATAGGGAGTGAAATTTTAGCTCCTCACACCCTGGTGAGTTTGGCTCACTCCTCAGTCAACACAAAGGGGCGGTTAAACGAGTTCAGGTGTCTGTGTGGTGAAATCCTGATCTGGGCTGTGGTCTCTCAATGCTTTTAGAGTGCTAAGAATAAGAATGTGGTGGCATATCCAAGACTGCACTGCAGCCACAGAAATGTAAGGGCTCCATTTTCAGTCCTCTGGACGCTGCCAAAACCATCTACCCAGAAAAACACACCTCGGCAGCATTCCAGGCTGGGGGATCGGGCAACGCTTCCTCCTCTCCACTTACAGCCAGAGGTGCTGCAATGGTGTGGAGACCACAGAGCAGGAAAGCAGAGAGCACACCTGGGATTTCAACCTGCAGAGAGCAGAGCTGGAAGTGAGAGCTGCAGAGACGAGGAGGCAAATGCAGCTGCCCCGGAGGGAAGCCGAGTCTGTAACTGCGGGAGGTGGGAACCGGCGAGCCCGGGGGTTTTTCACTGCGGGCACAGCCCGGGCAGGGAGGATCCTGCGGCTCACAAGAGGCTCCTGCAGGAGCAGCTGGCAGTTCTCCATGGAATGAAGAAGGTCCCGGAGAAGACCTAGGTCCCACCAAGGATTATTAAATAAATCACCAAATCTGGCTACAACTGAGAGTGATGTGGGAGAACATACTGAAATCCACTGTGACGAAATTTGCTCCTTTTTAGGCTTTTTCCAGGAAGATATTTATTTTTAGGGGAAAATGAAAAATATTTTTTTTTCCTAAGGTGATCCTACAACTCTGAGCTGCCGTAAGCACAAAAATCTCATTTCTGAACCTTAAAAAAATTAAAATTTCAACCCCCATAAATGGGTCAGTTAATGCAAAATAACAGCATTGATTTTTTTCTTGCTGTTGCTTAATAATTTAGGAATCATATTGCAATTTAACTATTAAGAGATGGAGTGAGTATGCTTATGTTTTAAAATCACTTTATGATCTAAAATATTCTACATCATCTTAATATTAGTGTTATTCCATTTTCTTAAAGGATGGTGTGGCTCTGCACTGTAAAAGGTGCAGAATAATTCTCATTGGATTTCCTTAAGAAGCTGGGGCTACATTAATAAAAACAAAGGCATGAACTTAAAACATGCCCACTTGTAACTCCCAAAATGCCTTTAATTTGGAATAAGGACGCCTTTATTTTATTTAGTTTAGTGGTTCTTAAAGTTAGGACCAAGAAACCGCTGCCCAGTGGTGGAATTCCTTCGAGTCACCTTGCACAACCACACAGAGCTGACTCATTCATAAATTTTACTGTTTAATGGAATCCTAGAGACTAAAGTTAAGGAGCCAGTGGTTTGGAGAAGTTAAACTAAGCCAAAAAAGCCAATTATTCCGGATGGAGTGATTCAGGAGTAGAACTGTACTGGTACAGGAGGTGTAACCTTCCTGTCTAAACAGGTCCTGAACAGCTCAAGTCCTCCTGAAGCTCAATGGCACCAGATGCTTTTGGAACATCCATCCATTTGAAAGATTAAAAAAAAATATTAGAGAGATAAATGATTGTAAAAATATCTGAAAATTTGGAGTCTGAAGCCATGAAACTGAACCTACATCCTTCTGTCTCCAGCTTGTTCCCCACCTCCCCCTGCCTGCCCAGGGACAGCACATATATCACACAGGGAATAAACAAAATCTCTCCCAGGGGGCTCAAGAGGGGCATTGTGAGAACAGACAGTCCATTAAATATTATCTGCAACTCTTGTGCCCCATCTTTAAACCAGAGAGCACAAACCCCATTCCCTTTACCAGCAGTTCACTTGTGTAGGTGCCAGCTGACAAGTCTCATGCACTATGAAATAGATATTCCTACAGACTCCAGGATTATTCCTGGAATTGTAAATACAGAGGGGTGTTGGCACTGTGACTTTCACAAAAACACAAACTATGCACACAGCACAGACGTTCTGCTGCACAGTTTAGATTTAAGCTACAAACTGGTGGCATAAGGCGAAGGCAGTTTTTATACAGAGACATGAAAACATATACAAAGAACATGAGCTCCAAAATAGCCCAGCACTGGGCCCTGCCCATCCATGGCCGGTGGTTTGTGTTCATTTAGTGAAACGGGATCAGCCCAGCTCAGCTGCTCCTCAGAGAATCCTCTGCCGTGGATCTGAGAGCTGGGGCAGCTCACACGGGGTTCCCGGGACTGCCACGTCTGGATCCACATCCACAACTTCAGCCTCAAAGTGGGATCTTGGAGAAGGAGCAGCTCAACTGGCTCCAGTTAATTATAATTTAAGAGATGTTTTCCTTTCAGAAGAATTCAAAACCTCTGTTGGTTTTCAGCCGAAATGTGGGTTTTGCCAGGTGAGCTGAACTCGTCTCTCCGTCGATCACAACCCTGTTTGTGATTCCAACCCCACCACCACCAGCTCTGCTCTCTGCAATGCCCCTGGGAAGGAATTATCCCAAATGTCACCGCTGCTCTACTTGATATTGCCAGCTCAGTGTCTCTGCAGGCAGCAAAAACAGCTGGACTCTCAAATAAGATTTGGAATTAATGAAATTTAATTACTTGAATTAAAATTATTCTCTTCACATTTTTATACTCTGTGTTTCATTGTTAAGTTCAGATTGGAAAATACAGTTTCCTTTGCTAGTTTTATACCCTCCATTTCTACCCTAAATTTGGGATAGACCATTCAGAAAGGAGAGTGAGTTTTTACAGAAGGCACAAAGAGTAAAGGGAATATGGGTTTAGCACCAAATAACTCCCATCTGGAAGTCTGAAGCCAGGGCTTCAGGAACTTCCACCTTTTATTTAACCTGCTTATGCTGATTACAGTTCCAAAGTACACGGACATGGTACTTTCTAAAGCTACAAAAAGCATTGAAAACTGATCATAAGAAAGGATTTAGGGGTTCTCCTCTCACTTCAGGCCCTTGCCCAAAGTCCCTCTCTGGCTTGTTCTTTACCGTGGGAAAACAAAGACCTGGTGGTGAAGCAAAGTCAGCAGATGGCTCAAATGAGAATGCAAGGGAAATGTTAGGGGAGGAGGGCTTGATTCTCCATGTGACAATTTCAGCCCCAAGTTCAGGCCATTCTTGAGCAGTAGCCTCTGTAAATATCTACTTTTGGACTAGAAAAATCAGTTATTAAGAAAAACTCAAAGGATAGAGAGTTCATGCAGCCCAAGACTTCTCTGGCTTCAAATTCTATGAGGGGAAAAAAAAGAAAAAATAAAGAAAAAGAATAAAAACAATTCCAAAAATACCATCAGAGCAGCCTCACCAAGTCAAAACCAAGCGTTCCAGTGACCATGTGCTCTGCAGCACTCAGGGTACTTCTTTTCCCTTTTTCTTGGCACTAAAGTACCACTGTCCAGAAATGCAGTGTCTGGAGTGTCCACCTGCCATCCGAAGGGCGAAGCAAGACTTTTAAATGTTTTTTTTTTGAAGCACAATTTACAGTGAGGATTTGGGCTGAAACCATATCCATATGCTGAAGAGGGGATGAAAGGCCAGCAGGGAAGAAAGCCATAGAAAAATCACTCTAATATCCCGAACTCAATAATCAGCTATCTCTGAACAGAGCAGGATGTGGAACAGGGAGCACGAGGCACGTTTCCCACCCCAAGCCTCGTCAGGAACATCAGGGACACAACATGGAATGCAGAGCTCGCTGCAGGTGTTCTGCCTTCCCAGAAGACCCAGCTCAGCCCAGGGGTTGTCCCTGCCTGTGTCCCCACTGGTGCCCTGCAGCAGCCCATGGCACCAGCACCATTCCCACCAAATCTGATGGCCTTGGCATTGCCAGCCCCCAGCAGTGGGGCAGGACAGCCCCTCGCCAAGTGTGCACCTGCCACCAGGCAGCTTTTCCATCCCCTGCACCCCGGAATGCCAGGAATGAAAGTGCACAGGTTTGAATTCATTTTCATCCTTATCAGCTCAGAAGGAAGCAGAGAAAAGAGCCTCACTGAGGAGCTTTGTGCTCGCAGCCACCGCGCGGGTTGGGTGAGGACACGCTGGGAACGTCTGCTGAAATATCTCTTTTTAAATGAGGAAAAAAAGGTGGGGGGCTTTGGAAACAGGTTTAGTGTCCCAATGAAAGCATGACAGCAACAATTTATAATTTCCTGCTGCCCAGTGCCCTCCATATTTCTCCCTCGCTGCGCATCCCTCCTCTCCCTCTCCCCCCACATCCATCCTCCATTTCCCGATAACTCCATCCCGTCTCCCGTGAAATGGTGGCGAGTGGAGGGAAGGGAGGAAGAGGGAGGAAGGAAAGGGGCTCCGACAGGGAGGGCAGGGGAAAGAGAGAGATTGAGAGAGCCAGAGAGAATGTCAAAGCTCAAGTCTGGCATTTGCCTATTTAAATTCAATCACGCAGCCCTCGCCGGGCTGGAAATGGATGGCCTGCGTTATGAATTTCTGATCAGACGGCTGATAGGTTATGAGCGGGGACGTAATCCCATTGAGGAAGGCTTTTTTCCCAAGCAAGGGCAAGCAATAACTGCCCTTCCGAGATGGCTCTTTGCTTTGCCCTTTTTATAATTTTTTTTTTCCTTTTCTTAAAAAAAAAAAAAAAAAAAAAAAAAAAGTCCAAATAAGCATTTTTATGATGATAAATGTGTAATAATGATTCATTCTGCCTGCCTCTGAAATGGGAGATGCCTTGGTGGAGCAGACATGCGCTCAAAATAAACTGCCATATTTTTTCTTTTTTAAACCTAATTAGAATTCTCTCCTTCGCTCAGCTCATTTTGTACCAACACTAGTGATCTAAAAAGAAAGTGAAAGGAATGAACACATGCATTGAGACGGGTATTTTTAATACCCTGCAGGGTTTTTAATGTTTTATAGTTTGCCTTTTTTAACATGATGTGTTTACATAAAAGGATACAAAAAATTTTTTTCTTCAAATGGCAAGAACCGCTGGCACACAGTGGGACAAGCCAGACATTAGCGTAGAAGCCAATGTTTTCTTACATCTACCCTGTGACATCATCGTGTTATAGCGAGTTAACCGGAAGAGCTGAGGGCAGTGGTGGGTTTGCAGTACCACACTCGGCAGTGATGGAGAGCTCGTGGTGCTGTGGTGGTGCCAGTCCAGGGCCTCTAAGGCTTCACACAACCTTTGTACTCTCCAAAAGCACAAAACAAGGTGTTTGCTGCTTAAAATCAGGATGTATGTGCTGAAACAAGACTTGTCCCAGTCTGTGAGGACTGGAACCAGTCCTGGGGAGAAGGACCTCAGACCAGGACTGAGCTAAGAGGGATCACACTGAGAGCTGAAGCTTCTGGAAATAATCCAAAGGTAAAAAGTACCATCTGGCGGCACCAGGGAGGGAGGGAAGGAAGAGCAGGGAAACATCTCAGTGTTGGTGCCAAGTAGGAACTTGCTCTTGGAGCTGCATCTCTAAACGAATTTTAAAGTGCAAGGAACATGGAATCATGGAATGGTTTGGGTGGGAAGCGACCTTAAAGATCACCTCATTCCCCCCCTGCCATGGGCAGGGACACCTTCCAGTAGACGACGTTGCTCCAAGCACCATCCAGCCTGGCCTGGAACACTTGCAGGGATGGGGCAGCCACAGCTTCTCTGGGCAGAAAGAGTCCCCCGAGAGCTGGGATTTAGGAACCACCTCCCACCAGGCAGAAGCTGGAAACAACTTTAATCTCACAAATGCAACCCCTTCAGCAGAGCCAGGCTACAGAAGTACAGAGTTTTCATGGTTTTCCTCATTGAGCTCAAATCCTGGATCATCAGCTAAAAAAAAGGAGCGATGTGGGGAATGTCTCAGGTGTGCTGGGCCAAAGCACCACGTCCTGCCACGAGCCAACAGCCCACGGCGCCGCCTGCAAGGACAGCCTCAGGCCAGGGTGGGAGAGGCTCTGATAGCTCCTGACACAACAGCCTGCTTTTCTCTTTTACATTAGTACATAAATTAAGTTAAATTTGCCTGTGCTGAATTGCCAAAGCTCTATGCATGAAGGGAAAATTGTAAAAAATATATTAAATTATTTTTTTCCCTTCTGAAAACATCGTAACTGCAGAATTTCCAAATTTCCACATACCCAAAAGGAAGGTCCCAGGAAACCCCTGCACTGTAAAGGGATGTTTTTCCTGAGGAACACAAAAAGCTGATGATCCAAGTGGTTTCCTGCTCTCACATGCCTCAAACGGTTAATTTTGCTCAGTATCCTCACACAAATGGGCCAGAAACCTACAGCTGATAATTATGAAATACTGTGGCCACCGGGGAGTTCCCTCCCCATCACCATTGGTTAGGGATCATCTTATGTCCTGGAGCACTCAAATTTTGATTATTTAATTGAAATTACATATATTAGCATGGGTGTTCTCATTACACATAAAATAAAATAAAACATCTAATATTTTCCATCTTGTTGCATCAACATCTGGTGGCGATGAACTCTGAGGGCTGCAAGCCCAGAATCTGAAAATATCACTGTTTAAATCTGTCACCTCTCAGTATCACTGCCTGGATTCTTACCTTAGGAAAAAGGAAAACAAAAAGGAAGGGGTGGGAATCAAGAACTGCTTATTTGCCTTCTTTATCTCCTTTTATATCTTATGCAGAATAAAAAATTTGCCTTAACTGAGGTGGAATTGTCAATTATCCAGCATATCACAGAATTTATTTTCAATTCAAGTTTCTAACTATCTTCCACTACCAGACCTTAAACCCCAGTGTTGATATTCTCCTTCAGTTCCCAGGACTGATGAGTTCCAAACGACCAAGTAAAACTCCAGAAAGATTATTTTTTTTATTATCTGTGTTCTAATCAAATATGGGAATTCCTAAGCTGGTGATTACAGCGGTGCCACTTGTATTTGCAATCTCTGCTTTACATGTTTATTTGAAAAATCAAAAATAGAGCATAGCTAAAGAAGGAACCTACAATAATAAAGCATCTTCTTGCAAAAAGCTTTGAGTGGTTTCTCTAACTTACCACTAAATTTAAACTAATTTTTCCTGGATTTCACTTCTGCAGTTAATAACTTTTATACAGCCATCCTATAATTATATTAACAAAAAAGTAAATTTCCCCTATTTCTCAACACATTACCGGTATCAGAGCGTTAATGGCAAATTAACCACTAAACCTGCAAATTAAGTCAACTCATCTTCCACTGATAGGGCAGGAATTTGCAATTTAGGCAGGTTGGGAGTTTTCAGTGGTTTTTTAACTATTATCAAGCTTCTGCTTTTCCCAGTGTACCAGTAAAACCCACACAGGAGCCATTCCCATGTTCTAATCACCATTCAGCCCTTTTTATTTGTTTCCTGGAGTACAGCAAACAAGGAAGTGCTCCGGGGGAGACCAAGACACTGTGGACAGTGGGACTGTGAGGGTGAGGTGGTGACACACCGAGGACAGCGGGTGACCATGGCCAGAGCCAGCGCAGCACAGGCTGCTCCAGACAGGACAGCTTGGTAAGTGTTTTTCTCTTACGTTGTCCCAGGCAGTGCACATCCTCAGTGTCTCAGTCATGTCCATCCCACATTATCCTCAAACTCAGGTGCCATGGAACGTGTCAGTGGAAGCACCACCTCCACCAGACTCTTCAGTCCCAGGCAACCACGACAAAGCCATTACTGCCGGAGAGCTTGTGCAACATCTATTTCATAGAATCGTGAAATGGTTTGGGTGGAAAGGGACCTTAAAAATCATCTGGTTCCACGCCCTGCCATGGGCAGGGACACCTTCCACTAGCCCAGGTTGCTCCAAGCCCCACCCAACCTGGATTGAACACTTCCAGGGATGGGGCAGCCACAGCTTCTCTGGGCTACCTGTGCCAGGGCCTCACCATCCTCACAGGGAA